>VZTL01007911.1:149024-161355 GCA_013400535.1 Scopus umbretta
ACTAATATCACACAAGTTTGTGGTTTTGTTTTTTTTTTTTTATCACTGGTCTGTAATTTGTCAGTAATCTCTGTATCTTAAAAAACAGACCCGAAGCTTTCTCCAGACCCTTTTTCAGAAAGTGAAGATATATGTGAAGAGGAGGCATGTTTGACAAACTGACACACAGCAACAATTCCTAGGAAATATGTACAACTTCTTCTTCCTCACTGTTTTATCAAAACCAATGATTCATAATTTCTGGAAACTGGGGCCAAGTGGGGTGAAAAGAACTATTAATATTCTAAAAATATACATGCCTTAGTCCTGTCACTGATGTACATTAGGCGTTTCTCATACTACAGAACTTCTCATAGATGCTTCACACATTTTCCCCAGCCACCCAGGACATTAGCTAAGACCTGCCAGGAATATTTGCTTATTGGAAGTTAGATTAACAGCGCAATTCATAGCACAAATAAATACTGCTACTCTGCCTTGCACAAATTCTCTGCTGTGCCCCCGTTTCTGCAAAGGCTTGACTGTACTGGGTAATACCCAATATATATTAGCATTTCTACATATTAAAATCAGATGGCAATCTCTGAACAAACCTCTCCTAGAAATAAACTGGTTTTATTTTTGCTTTAAACGCAAGTTAGATAAAACCTATCTTGAAAAAAAGGAATGGTAAGAAACGGTTACATACTTGAATCAGTCTGTGTAATCTGGCTGTATTTGTGGCTTCTATTTTTCTGGGAAGGAGGTCTCAAATGGTGTCAGTGTATTTCTTGCATTCTCTAGTCCTAAGGGAAAGTTGACCTTATTTTCATTTTCCCACTGCCTGAGCCTTTGGTGTGTTGCAGAATTCCAGGAAGAACTTCCTGCAGGAGAACAATATCTGGCACCCATCGAGCTGACTAAGTGAAGGAGCAGTATACTAAAGGGTAGGTCAGCTTCGAGTAAATAAGGTAAATCATTGTTATCCTGGATATGAGACCTCTGAGGCAAAGCTGTAACACCTTTCAGGAACCCAAGAACAGCGAGCCAAAGGCTGCTGCTCTCTTAGTAACTGTAAATGGTCAGAGGGTCCCTCTGTTATAATGCCTGTTGCACTTTTAGTGCACATCTTTATTCTATTAAAAAGAAGGCATCAGAAGTATTTCCACTTAACTTCAGGCTTGGGAGAGAGGATTTGCTTCGTTTAATTTTTTTTTTTTTGAGGAGGAGGAGTTTTCATTAATATTTTTGGTAAATACATGTACTTTTCAGTACTATATGGAGACGATTAAAATAATGCAAGCAATAAAATTGCAAAGAGCTGTTAGCAGGTCCCCTCCATAGTTTAAGTACTAACATAAATCACTTTGTCAGCCACACAACTCTAGGTCAAGGCAGCAAGTGAAAGTCTGTATTGTCCAACACTATGCATTGAACCCACAGTCATCAAAGGGTGGGCTTCCCTTGGTTTCTCACAAGCAGCACTAACTTAGGCACCAAAAGCACGATGGAGTTCAGTCTGGACAAAGGTGAGTTTATTCTGTCTGGAGGTGATATTGAAGATGGAGTTGTTTCCCTACAGCCTCCAGCATGTACGAAACATGCTTCTCATTTACCTGCCCAGGTCCAGGCACCACAGAAGTAAAGAATAGAATAAGAAATGCAGGAGAAAGCATAAAAGGACACCAACAGCCTTCTCTAAATCCTACCAGAGCAGCTCTGCTAGTCCATGGTAGCACGGTGGTGGGCTCCGCTCCCACTCTGTTGGAGCCCTGCAGAGGCAAGCGCCGTGTAAACCAGGCTGGCCTTCACCAACCCTCTCCCTTCGTCTCCTCTTTCCCAGCTTTGATCTAAACTGCTAACCTAGACCTAAGAAACATCTCCTGATGAAACAGATGTACAGGTTCCTTTTTACCAAACCCTTGCGCAAATATACATTTGTTAAAGTTCTATCTTTAGCTCTAGAAATCTATGAGCCGCAATCACAGGAAGGTGAGAAAACACATCTGAAAGATATCGGCCTCTTCCCACTGGCCACGCTCACGTAACCCTGCTGGGTAGCTCCACTGGCTCCACAGAAGGGTACGGACAACACCAATGTCTTGCCTATCCAGCGTGGCCCATTCCTATCCACGTTTCTGCTCCAGCATCTAAACTGTGACCACCGGCACTGGATGCACACAAGCCTACAGCATTCCCCATCTTTTTGGCTCATTCCTTTATTAACGCAGTCTCTATCTGACTCAGGAGCGGGTTTTGTACAGCAGAGCATTCCTAATAAACACCCATATCTCATTTAAAACCACTTTCACTGTTGACGCTATTCTTAAATTCTGTGGTTAATCTGGACTCTAATTTCAGCACTTTTAGAGCAGCTGAGAATCCATTGCCTTAAAGTGTAAATCCAAAAAGGATTAAATGAAATTTAAAAAACAGGGACTCTTCTTTGAGGCAAACAGGCATATGGTTTTAAATATTTCAGGCTTCTAGCTGTACCTGTGAAACATAAGCCTAAGCAGATCACAAGCCTGGGTGCTAGTTAACTAGACTAGTGCAAAAGCTTGAGTACACTTAAATTAGAAGACTTTTAGGGAAACACATTCCTTTGAGTTGACATTGGCAGTCAGATTAAGACACATCGCACCGGTGGGGCAATTATCCCAAACTCAGTTTGGGACGGTACGAGTGATCTGTAGAGAGCAGTTGCCCTTGAGATGACGGGAGCAGCGAGGCAAAATAGACGGATGTATAGCAACCACATGTTTCTTGAGGGAAAAGTAGGCTCTGGCAGAGCTCCAGCAAGGGTAGAGTAGGCAGCTGTATCTCGCTCTGAAAATGCAGCAACCACCTTCTACGAGAGGATGAAAAGGGGCTGCTTCTCTTCGTGTAACTCCCTACAACCCGCAGTCGTTTCTCTTGTGCAACTTTTCACCTATGTTTTATTATTCTCGCTAGGGAGGAGCATGTTTCTGTAAATGCATTAGAAGTGTAAATATATTAATGCAATACTTTCTCCAAATTAAATAATTTATATACTCCCTTTACAACTGAAGCATGAAAGAATATGTGGCTTTCTACTAATATTTGAAATGGCAGTGGTTCAAGTACTGCCACTTTAGGGAGTCGCCAAGTTGTAG
Source organism: Scopus umbretta (assembly GCA_013400535.1). Taxonomy (NCBI): domain Eukaryota; kingdom Metazoa; phylum Chordata; class Aves; order Pelecaniformes; family Scopidae; genus Scopus; species Scopus umbretta. The sequence continues at coordinate 152,141 of VZTL01007911.1, forward strand.
GTAAAACAGGAGTGTACATCCAGCAGCAGTCACGTTATCCAGCATCCCTGTGTTGTACTGTACTAATATATATACCTGTGGCATTTGCTGTATCACACCAGTGGAAAGTAACATCTACAACACATACTAAATTTTTAGTGCTTTCCCCTAAGTGTGAAATAGGAAAAGAGATATATTCCATAGTGCAATATTAAAAATGTATTTTGCCTCCAACGTTTGTGAGAACCTGCAGATCAGACCTCTGCAACAGCTCTCCCCAGGCAGGAAAAATCATTTCCTGTCTCTTTTCCCATGAATTTTGCTGCAATTTGCAGGACTTTGTGGGAAATTTGCCACAATTTGTGGGACGCTTCAGTCCTCTATGGGAGTCTGCAGTTGTGTACTGCTGAAGCCCGAAGACCTCGCCGAGATATAGATTTCATATGGTGTGATTTAAACACAGAACTTCATGTGGGGATAGAGAATGGCCTTGTTTGTTCCAGCTCACTGGGAATGACGTATAACTCCATATTAACAGTGGTTTGAAATCAGCTGGGCAATCAGGAGCCCCATTCATGAGCTATAGGTCAAGAATAATTAAGGAGAAGGAAAAGTGAACCTTCTCCACAAGAAAATCATGGGTCAAACAGGGAAGAAAGGTTGAGGAAGAAAAAGAAAAAAGAAAAACCCCAGCACAACAAATATTATATGTACTATATTATTGACAAAGAGTTGACACTTTGACTTCACTTTTTTCCTGCCTTTCACAAAAATCAGCTACGGCCCATCTTCCAGGTAGTCGATGAGCAAATATTGCAGGCCGTGGGCTGCATTCCAGCTTTTCAAGTGAAAGGTACAACGTGGTCTCATCCGAAACAACTCTGCTGAGTAATAGAGGAGAAGAGGCTCCTTAAATGACCGTATCTCCAACGCAAGATGGTTTTAAGATTAAGTAACTAAACTGTACTTTTTTTTTTTTTAATTTTATTTTGGGAGGTGGAGGGGAGGCACTCCTAGTAAGTTTTTGCACTGGTCAAATACTTAGCGGCAGCGTTCTAATGCTGCTTAGCCTAGATAACATTTTGCTCACTGTAACCGTTTTGAGATAAAGAGCAATATTTCTGCACACACGTTCTCAAGAAAACACCCTCTACTTTCACACTTACTGTTTTTTATTTAGTAGACTTTCAGATATAAAACTGCAGAGAGCATCATTAATTTGATGCCATTTGCTCAGGTAGATAAATATGTATCTTTGAGAGGTGCCAGTGAGTTCACTATTAACAGGTTTTCCTTCCTCCCATTTAGAAAGAGGCACTTCTACTTGATCCAACATTTTCCCTATTTCCTTTCATGGAACAACCCTAGTTTCTGAAATGTGGATGAATGCATTCCAATGTCTAGGTTGTTCACATGTTTCATCGGGCTCCACAAGATTTCTTAATGGTAGAAGGCAGAGGTGACCATTTCTGCTAGAGCTGGCATTCTAAGATAATTTTTTTTTTTTTTTTAAAAAAGGGGGGCGGGGGGGGGGGGGGAGNGGTGGCAGTAAGGGGGTGGAGAGAGAGAGAGAGAGAGAAAAGGAGGGGGCTGTGGAAGAGAGAGAAAGCTGATATGATAGCAGGTAAACCCAGACAAGTAATATTGCCGACATGGAGAGCATCAATTCACCAGGCATTTGTGTGCACAGGCACTAATCAGTGCAAGTGTCTGGTGAACAGAAGATGCAGTGAAAGGACAGTGGCCGAACTGAGGAGTGACAGGGGATGACCATTCAGGAACACTTTTCATTTATCTCTGAACTCCACGACTCCAACAGCTCTTTCAGTAAATATTTGTTCTGGTCAAACATACCAATACCACTGCGTAAGACAGGGCTTTTTAACTTCAGTTTTTTTCAAAATCTTAAAATATATCTAGCTTCCTGGAACGATGCCGGTATTTCATTTTCAGAAAGCAGAAAGTCATCATTGGTGCCTCTATTTTAAAGCGTCATGAGAAAAGTTGTTCTGGTTTCAGCTTAGTTCATGCCCAGCGTTTTCTGGTATATATCAAGGATTTTACCAGTCATAAAACACTGGACTTCTCCACTCTAGTACTAAAGTACAGCAGTTTTGTAATACACCTACATTCATTCATCTTACGGCCACAGTTTGAACCTGCCCAATAAGGAATCTGGTTATAAAAAGATTTTAGCATCCTTTTCTTTCTTGATTTTTGCGCTGATTTCTGTTATTCAAGCACAAAAAAAAATCTCGATGCACATGAAGTAAAAAGACTGCTTCGTGTTGTAGATTTTGAAGGAGGATGTTTTTTTCTGAAAAATAGATGGATATCTGTGTACATTTTCCAGGCACTGCTACCATCTGACAAGAAAGACGAGCCCCTCGCCTCCATTCAAGGGAGAGGATGTGATGGGCACCAAGCACCGGAGCTCTTCACAAAGGCAATTCTAACCCCTGTCAATGGACCATGCTGGAATTTAGCCATTGCTACAGATAGGTCAGAAAAATAGTTCACAAGATCTTCATAGCATTTGTGATACATAAATTATTCAGCTAAATTTCTCATCGTCTAGATAAGTTTGCAAGCATGCAATGTTCTGCGATTTTTATTTGATGAACACCTTGGCAGTGATGGCTCAACCAGTTTGAGGAAAGTTCCCCCTGTCTCGCAAGAAACCACTCATAGCCCACGCTTCACGTTCAGTTTTGAGTTTGATGGGAGTTTTTGTTATTATTTTACAGCTGTTTCGCAGCGTACTTTTACATTGCATGCCTTTTTTCTCCCTCATCTACAGCAAAAGCCACTGATCTGGTACTTAACAAGACAGACAGTTAATAATTCATGTGCTCACGTTAAACCAGGTAATGCCATAAAATGGTGGAACCTGCTTTTTAGTCAATTTTTAAATAGTGCTTCTGAATGCTGAGGGGACTGCAAGCACCTCAACAGTATGTAATATTAACACATAAAAAGCTACATTTATATAACATTTATGCGACAAATCAACAAAAGGACAAAAATTCAAGAGGCAAATGCTCCATCCATAGCTTGTTCGTAGCCTTTTTGCTGTGACACATGCATACACAGAGGAGCCAGACAGAGATGGGAAGCCTGCAAGGCACAGCAGAATAACATAGGGCACAACTGGCTTATCCTCTACACTTACCCACTTGGGCCAGGCATTTGTAAGGCAACAAATTTTGTTTAGTTATTTTCAGCAGAGGAAAAAAAAAAAAAAAAGAAATGGGAAAAGCTTAGCACATTCATAGCGGAGCTCCAGAAACATGGCTTTTGTTCTTGTGCGGGCAGAAGCTTCTGTCCTGAGAAACCCCATTGCATCAATATTGCTATGCAGGGTGATTGACCGGTTCCTCTTGCGGCTCAGGGCCTCCGAACGCACAGCTTCCACCAGCCCATGGATACGTTCTTTATAACCCAGATCATAGCACGCAGTATGTAGTTCATCCAGTAGTCAGTGTTTTTTGACTCAGATTTGTCATTCTGACATATATTTGGGACTTTTAAGAGACTGCTGCTTCCCTGGGCCAATACATTTAGTTTGTTTAAATAGAAAAATATCTGCTAATTTCTTTCTAAGATACATTTGAGATTCTTTTCATGTTAAGCTTCATAAGTACTTTAACCTTCTGTGAATTCAGTGGTTGCTATCTTTTAAGTGTGTATTTAAAATGTTCTTTGCCTAGGATATCATATACTCAGCCTCTGGAAGAGTCTTCAAATAACAATATATGGTAACAATTATTATAAAACAGTCACCAACTCTACTGAAGTTCCACCAAAGCATAATTTAATATACATTCTTTGGAGCATCAATCGTTAAATGTTAAGCCTCCAGGGTGTGAAGAGGGTTAGGGTTTTTGTTTGGTGTGTTTTTTGTTTGGGGTTTTTTTTAATGATTTTGTTTGTTTGTTTTTAATAAATTAGCCTACAACTGATTTGGAGTTTCCCATGGAAATACAATGGCAAGTGTCCTTCGAAGTTTTCATTTACAAAAGACCACATTGGGGGAAAAAAAAAAAAAAAAAAAAAAACCACCACCAGCCAAAACAAGTAAAATACGCTCTCTTCTTCTCATAATAATTCAGTCTATGAGAAGGCCCTGCTAAGCCAGGTGGAGATGCTTTGCGAGAAACACGTTGACTGTAGTAGTCTTCCAGGAGTGCCACAATTACCTGAACTACAGGTATTTCCAGCCAGCCAGTCGCAAGCAGAAGCCCTACCACGCTGCCCATTGCCTTGGCACCATTTTTGTGTACATTAGGATGAAGCAGCTGGCAAAAGCCTTACTCAGATGGACTTTCAAGAGAAACTTCAGTGGCTTGCCTCCATACATGCTGTGAGCACACAACTTGCAAGGATAGAGCTGCTGCTCCCCATCCGCATAGAAGAATGTTCATTCACCGTGCAAAAAGACTGAGCCAAAATGGCTCTAGCGACTGAATTTCCTCACTTGCCTGATTCCCTTCGCTCAGGGAACCCAAACCACCGTACACGATTTGCAACTGAGACCAACTCGAAACAGAGCTCAACTTGGAAAACAAAACTAATTGTTGCAGATCTTTGGAGTCCTCTTAATAACAACTGACAGTTTTCCCCCCGTGGAAAAATTGCCATTTTCATATAATTACTTTCCATTTTTCAAATTCAAAAAATATGCATATTTTGAAGAAGAAAACCTGCTTTAAGATGCCTACACAATCCTACCTATGAGGCACTAGCCAGCACCAGTATAATAAACTGTCATTCAAAGGACAGCAAATTTACATAGCGTACTAATGCATGGTAATACATGTAATATAACTCAGCAAAAGGCTGAATGAGATGAAGTGATTTCCTTGGCTTGGGACCGCCCAGATGAGGGTGTTATTATCACACAAATTAGTGTGACTTGAATGTCTCCCTTTAAACGTATTAGGATAACAATAAAGACAGTTCACCCTAACGTGACCTGCTTCTTCCATAACATTTAACACAGTCAAATTAAAAGTGCAAATCTGTTACCACTGCGAATAAAAAAAATAATGTACCTCATATTATTTTAGGATTCTATCTTTTTTGTTTGGAAAAAAAAAAAAAAAAGGCCTAATAATGCATCCTTGCAATTAGAAAAGGAAAAGAGATCAAGTTCTTTGGACAGACAAAAATTTAAGTAGAAAAATCTAAGTTCCGTCAACTTTTAAAAAAACCACCTAATTAAGGATTTGTAGTGTCAATATATCATAGTTCACTTCATGCTGCAACAATTTCTCACTTTTCTGTGTTTCTTAAAAACAGTAATTTCTCATACACTTTGAAAATGGACTAGGACTACAGGGGGGAGGAGCCAAGTTTTCACTACTTTTTGGCAATTTCCATTAAAGATGATCTGTGTATTAAAAATCCTTTTGCATCCTTTCTATGCAGGATCTAGTTTAAAGTACATGTTATTCACACCATTCTATGCCTGAAGAGTTCATATTCTGTCCCACCGTCATCACTGTACTCACAAGGTGGGGAGAAAGGGGTCAACGCCCTCCTCCCACAGAAAAAAATCCCAAAGTATGCAGCAAATAATTTCGAGGTTAACAAAATTATCTTAGTAGCAATTCCTGAAGATCCACAAAAGGACACGGCGCAGAGCTGGGTTCTTAACTTGCGTGAATTCATATTGCTTCAAACACGGGTTGACTTAGACCGAGTCAAGCAGTTGCGAACGTGGCCCATGATAGATAACGATGTGGGACAAAACTGAGCGTATTGTGTATGGTGGGTTTAACTCGTAAGAGCGCCTTTCATCTCTGAGCTTCTGCTTGTGAGGTGAGGAAGAGAGGACACTACGCTGGCTCTGTTGCACTACACTTCAAGTAGGAAATAAAATCTCGGCACTTGGTACCTTTGAAGCAGCCCGAACAACTTCTGCCAGAAAGAGATTTAACAGTCCTGCGATGTCAAACTCAGCGGGAAAGTACAAGACTATTATTACAATATGACTGTTAAATTTTCTTGATATCGGTGAAGACAGTAAATAACTTTTATTAAATTTGTTGTTTTGAAATGCTGAATTAGTGATAGAGCATGAATTACACAACCTTCTCTTAAACCATTCCATTTGCCTACTAACGCCTACTAAAAATGAAGACTAACTTTTTTTATCAGAAATTATACCCGAGAGAGGCTGTAGGATATAGCAGATGAACACACTCCATTTACCTTACTATGGCTTCCACACACACAGACACACAACCCCCTCCCAACTTTCTTACCCCTTAAGAGCAGATTGAGAGGCTGTAGCACCAGAGCAAATGGAGTCTGAGTCCACGTAACTGGATTCAGCTTTTACCCCCAAAATTAAACCAAAACCGGGATGGAAGTCCACCCCACCCAAAACATTGGCTTGGCTCCAAAATCCATAGTTAGTCAAATCCAGATCAGACATTTTGGAAGCTTCAAGTCCAGTACACTGGACTTTTTAATATAAAGCATATTACTTTGCTGCCCATGTATGGTTTTGTGTTCCTGACTTCACGCATCGAGCGAGAGATTTTCAAAGTACAAAGGGCAGTCAAGCGCTCAACACCGTTGATCTGCAGCAGAAATAGGCCACCTAGCTAAACCTCCTGCATTTAAATATCCCTTGCCTAAACCTGAAAACGATGACTACTGTTCCCCCTTTCTCATCATAAGCTTCTTATCCCAAGAGAGAAACATCAAAAGAGAAAGACCTTAAAACTTTAAACAAACACAAACTGTTAGACTTGCCTTTTTAATAAGAAAAAGAAAATTTAAGACAAAGCCAAGTATTTCACCAACCAAGGAAAATAGGATGGTGTTAAGCTCTAGGTCAGGATGTTAATGGTGTTAGAACAAGTCCTAGGGCTAAGGTTAATGATGGTATCTTCCATCATAATCCTAAATGTAAAATACTTGCTATTATTAGAATCTTTTATTCCTAATCCTGTTAAATTTCTACTCTCACAGTGACTTGGAGAGTCGGAGAAGTAGAGCACAGGTCAAACAACTCCTCTGTGTTAGAAATTTCTAATTCAAATGGAGGTTGTTCTTTTCTGTGAATGTGTAAGTTAATTTTCATTTAATCTACTTCTTTTCCTTCCCTTTTAATCAAAACTAAAATATTTGCCAAGAATGGAAAGTCAGTGGGAAAACACTGGGATTTTAACTCTGTGACTTTGCCGTAAATAAAAATTAGGGAATATTTGGGGGACAGAAAGAGGACAAGGATCATTTGGTGAGCACTCACCGTGGTGAAATCACGGCGCTTTAGCTGCTGCATGCTCTAGTTTCTAGAAATATGTATTGCATCTTCAACAAGCAAGGCTTCTGCATAGTAACCCGCCATACAATGCATCTCCTTAAGAGCAGAACCAAGGGCTACAAAAAGATCTGGGCACTACAGAACCCCTCTAGACTCCCATTTGCCTTGCGATTCTGGACGTCAGCAGGGCTGTTTGCAGCAGGACAAACATTAAATCAAGTCCATGCCATCACTTTCCAAAACTGCTACTGTCCTGCCTCAACGCAACCGGCTTACGCCAAGGATGACTGCGGGCAGCCGGCACCCAAGCCCCTCAGGTCACCATCCCAACTGGCCACGTGCATGGCACCTAGCGAGTGATTTGCCCTTCAAAGTCTGAACCATACCCTCCATATTCACGGCCCTCACAGCAAAAACATCTTCAGAAACGCTGCCAGCAGCTACCCCAAAGAAAAAGGTAGCTGACACAGAGTCACCTGCACAAACATGAACTTAGCCTGAAATCCAGTTGCCCATACCCAGGCTTTTGGCTTTTTAACTTACACATAAGAAAAGTTTAGCCAGGTCTATGAAAATATCGTAGGAGGCCGCCTCCTCCTAACATACAGCACGCGTTCTGCAGGATTCAGTGGTGAAATATGGATGTAACAAGAAAACCTATCTTCATCCCAGCACCAAAGACTCAGCTCCCGTCTATATGTGACCAGAAGTTACGTAAAAGCATTACAGAAAATCTTCAGGACCAAACAGCAGGGGATGTTTCGGTATATTCCTCCAAGCATTTGAACCTTATACTTACACCTTCAAACACAATTTTAAATATATTTTAGGGAGTATTTTTACTTTGAAATAAGCTTATGTTTCTTCGAGGTAACAGCATAGTCCCCACTCTTCGATCTCATTCACTTCAGTAATGATTCCCAAGAAAAGGTCCTATTTTTTGCATTTCAGCTTGTATTTGATACGCAAGAACATTTCGTCCTTGTTTCCTTAAAATGACCTAAAAATAAACACGAAATCGCCAAGAGGCACACTAGAACTGTCCCGCTAAAATTAGGACCGGCAGATGGGCATTTGCACCCCCAACCTGGGTAATTACATGGCTAAATACCCATTTACACATGGTATTACCTAATTTGCGCACACATGGACAGAACCCGCTTGCCTCGTGGGCTGTGGGCACAGAAGTTTTGTGCGAATCTCCAGCCCGAGGTTTGCGCAGCCTTCACGGCAGATGTGTCGGAAAGGTGAAGCCATAAGCATCTGCACGTGAACCTTCGGTCCCTTAAAAGAGAGTCACAGAAGCAAATTGCAACCAAACTGCAATCATTTCGGCTACCATTACGAAGTGCAAAATACTCTATTAAAAGGGTGCCACTTGCAACGTAATGTATTTCAAAATTATTAAAGATGTTTGACTTTAAGAAAACCGGTTTGGAAAAAACATGAAACCGCTTCAGTGATTTTAAAAGTAATATGCTATACATTGCTATAGTCCAGAACCGAGATCAGTTCCAAATTAAAGCACCTATAAAACATCTGTAGTGCTCTGATAATTTTAAATCACTTTACACTGCTGAAGTCCAGATTCCCTATCACTTTCAAGCTGAAACACTTATGATAAATTTGAAGAGCTCTAATAATTTTAAATCATTGTGTACTGCACATGCTCAGAACCTTGATCACTTCCAAATTCAAGGGCATATAAAAATTTGAAGAGCTTCAATTATTTTAAATCACCATGTGCAGTGTATAGAGTGATTTAAAATTGTTGTAGTGCTTCACATTTTTTTAAGTACTTCAGTTTGGAAGCGAGTCAAGAAGCATTCCAGCCTCGCAGCTCAAGACATACTGGACTGGTTTTTAAATGTAGCAGTCCTCAGAACTGGAAATTAAACAAAAAAATCCTTTCTTCTTTTTTTTCTTTTTTTTTTTTTTTGGGGGTGGTTGGGGGGGG
>VZTL01007911.1:172328-190943 GCA_013400535.1 Scopus umbretta
AAAAATGTGAGGTTGCGTGGGGGAGAAAGTTATTAGGATTCTTTTTTGAGAACTGAACCAGAAGAGTTTTTCCCTCCTCTTTAGCGATTCTACTTGAATAGCCAGTGTCAGTAAGGTACATTTGCACACAATTTTTTCACAGAGAAAAAGAGTACTTTGAGTCAATTTGGCTACATCTGTAGTGATGTGTAAGCGTTTGTACTGCTGGTTAAATTCTTTGATTACTTCTCATTAGGGACCAGGGAGTAGTGATTTGGTATTTCAAACACTTCAAGTTCAGGCCAAAATCAGATTTATGTCAGTCCAATGTAAGATTTGCAATTTAATTTAAGGCCATGGCTACAACTCACAAAAGTGGAGGTGTGATCAGATTGCATATTTGACACTGAATTGTGGAAATGAAGCTCACAGTTTAAATTCAGCTCAGCTCGAGGAAAGAGAGGATGCTACTGTATTTACTGTCTTCATCTTTTGGTGGAGAAATAGAAGCTATATGCATTTAGGACTTCGGATTTGGGTAGCTGCATATGTTTCTGAAATGCTTTTAAATACATTTTACTACATTCCATCTGGTTCTAAACTGGATGTGTCATAATAGAGGTCATCAGCTTCTGCCTGAACCCTGCTGCATCGTGCAACTTTAGTTACAACACTGAGTAGCTCAATAATAAACCCTTCCTTCTGTTATAGCACAGGTTCAGATGAGACCCTCATTTGACTTTTATGTTTTCGCCAAGACTTTAGAACACCATCCTCTCAGAGGAATATGTGGATGTTTTGTTAATACAACACTCAGCAGATAGCATGTTTCTAGTCAAAGGGAAAATAAAAATGTTAGCAAAGAGTATAGTTTTAATTTTTAGCCTATGAACTATAAGAGCAATGGGTCAGTGTAAGTTCCTACTGCCACAGACACTCTTTTCTACTTGCATAGCAGTATTCAGCACTAACGTACACAGCTAAGAACTGTTTTGAACTGCAGCTCCTCCTCCTCCCCTGGAAAAAGCAATTCTCAAAATGACACTGAAAATGTCCTATTTTATGGTACATGTGTATATATATGTGTGAGCATATTTTAAATAAGTCAGCAATTTTCATTTAGTAATGTGTCAGAAGTGTTAAAAAATTCTGCTAAAGATTTAAGTGTTAGGAAAAAAAAAAATTACCAGAACTATCACTAAGTACATCAAATAAAATTTAAAAGTGAAAATAAATTTCAACATTTCCACAAAAACTGAAGTCCTCCCTAGCAAGACGGTTATGCTAGATGCACTAAATGCTAGGTGAGCAGAGCATCCAGAAGTCAGAGCCAGATGTTAGATAGCAAACTACTCCCCATGGAGTGGAAGGTAACAGCACTTCTTTCCCTAAGTAGTTCTGGATTCGGCTGTTAAACCCTGTATTGAGGTCGTGGTCCAAAACACACGTTAATGAATCGCACACCCCACCTCTGGTAAGAACACAAGTGTTTAGACTTTAGTGCTCCCCCCCGCCCCAAAATCAAGGGAGAAAACTCTCAGAGTTCATAGTTTCACAGAGGTGTCCTCTATGGTGGCTCTCATAAAACCTCCACCAGCTCTTGCTGGACATCTCTGTGCTCAGTAGCTGGAACATCTCCTGCTCGTGTTTCGTGATACCTCACCTGCTACAACATTCACTGTCCCCCTGCTTGTAGCAAAATAAAGTAAATCCATCAGCATTATAAAGCTCACGCGCTGCTACTCTCAGTTAACGAGTTATATTTAGCTCAGGCTCAACACTCCCATTTTTGATATAGCCTCTTTACTCCAGATTCAAAGGTAATGGGTTCTTCTATTAAAATTTTATCAGACATCTATAAATGTAGCAGTTCCTTTAGACTGCATCGCACAAAGAGGAGAAAGAGGGAGAGACTGATAAATCTTAGAGAGTTTATTATTAATACAGGGAGAATTTCCTTTGTTTGTTGCGACGTGTTTTATTGGTGTACTCACCGTGGTTCAATTTAGATTAAGAAGTAGGAAGATTATTGTTTCCCAAACGACAAGTATCATAAATAAACACAAGCAGAGAAATTCTTGTATTTATATCCCAGAGAGAGATACGCCAAACTGTCTACAAATAGCGAGGCTAACGTGAAAATTAGAGTACCTGCAGGTTCACGGGTAGCCTGCCTGCATTTTACTGTCCTTGACAAACACAACTGCTCAGTTTTCTCGAGTTTTGATCCACTGCAGTGCTGGCACTGCACTGTGTCAGGTTACACTGGGTCACATCTCATCTGTGATGTGACATAACATGACATAACTCAATGTGATGCGATGCACAGAATAGGCAGGTGCCCACAGGAAGCGTATACTCCGTGACTATGAGCAAGTTGTTCGGCACAGCAGGTACCGCGCTCCGAGCCGCTCTGCGCATCCATTGATGTAGATAATTAGTATACAAAGCAACACTCTGCAATATGCTCATTCCAACTCAGTTGTTTCCTATAAACCATACCCCTAAAAATATTTTATGGGGACTGTTGGCTGAGATTATTTCATGTTTGGGTGTTATGGTGCTAGATAAAGAGGAGCGAAATCACCTACCTCAATAAACCACATTACGTTTTAATTTGGGATGCAGCGTTCAAACGTTGGTACACAAAGGGGTGGAACGGACATCAGCTAAGTAGGTTTTGTTTTGATAAATAAACCTTTCTATAACGTTTTCACAGGCTGAACATGATATTTATAGCCAAAATAGTACTCTCTTCACCCCTGAGGAGAAGGCTACCCAGCCCATCAAGTGAAGCGTCGATGGTTACCTCTTTATGGTAAATGGGAACCAGCTACACTACAATTCATTGCCAAGTAACAAAAGAAAAGTAACCAAAAAACCTACCATGACACAAAAAACTTAGCTGGCGTGCTTTTGCAAACTGACCTGTTATGACTTATCATAGGAACTTCAATATTACTGTTTCCAAATGCTAATTGGCAAAAACTTCTACAGCACCTTTCACAATTAAGTTGCGTTATTTGCTTTAGTTTCTAATTGCTATAAAGAGCCTTGTGGATTAACATAGCTCATGGTCCTCCGATGAAGGTCTGCCAAGCTCCTTCGCTTTCATAATCTATGCATTGAAAAGCATCCTGCCTGGGTTGGGAAGACAATCTCAAGTCAAAAAGTACCAGAAAACCCTTGCCCATTTCTCAGGTTTCGAGGCAGTTACTATCAAGTTTCTTTTTAGACAATTATTTTTATTTTATTAAAAGCGCTGACAAAAACAACGGTGCAGAACGCTATTCCACATTATACAATTTTAGGTGCCATATGACTAGTAATTTTAAAGACACACAAGTCTTCCTCCTGGACACGCTACCGCAAGACACCACAAGGCTATTTGCTTATATAGTGCTCCAAGTAAAACACACAGAAGATACTGGGAGTGCTCACTGATCCCCAAAACTTGCATCCCCCCCCTGCGAACAAAGGACTCCGGTTAACGCACTGGTCTGTGAAGACACCAGAAGGTCCCTCTCGCCTCCACCCGTGCTTTGCAGATTCCTGCTGCCTTTGTAGATACATCGTTGTGTTTTGGTATTTAATTGGAGGAAAACGCTCCCGAGTACGGGAGCAAGTGAGGTTTAACAGCGTTACGAAGCGGAGCGGCTCGCATCTGCGATCGAGCGCTTTGTCAGCAAGCTACAGGTGTGCATAAGGAAAGGCAGAAGAAGCACATGTGTGACTGCAAAGGGAAAGGGCGATAACAGCCCGCGTCAGAAAGCATTCGGTCCAAGGTGCCCTTGTTTTATATTTAGGTATTCCTTGCCTATAGTTTTAAAACCATGTGTGCAAAATGAGCAGCTTTATTTTGCCCTTACAGGAGAGATGTTCCCAGCCAACCGAAGGGGGATGATGTACTGTAGACTGACAAGGGCTGCTAGGCTCGATCACCGCAAGTGTTTCAAACTGTGGGAGAGCTAAACACGGAGTGAGAACGTTTTATTTTTAAAAAGCCTGGCAAGCCATGCTCCCCATATAGCTCACTTCCTCCCAGAAACTTTCCCTAAAATATTTTTGTTTGATATTTTGATCCAAGTCCTTATCAGATCCAAATCCAAGGCTCCTGACATCTGCTCCCATCTCTTCTGCTTCCCTGGGCAGGGAAAGAGAAGTTGGAGCCTCGAAACAGGTAACTGCTGCCTCTGCAACCTGACTGCAAACACGCCTGGGGTAGCAACAGTGGTCTGCTCTCAGCTCTCAGCGTTTCCCAGCTACTACCCACTTCCTCGAGATACAGCCCTGCCATATGCTCAGAACAGAGTAGCCCTCGATGATGTGTTGTAACAAGGCTGATCCTGTTTAAAGGCAGCTCTTTGTACATAATACTCGTGCTGCAGAAGAACACAAAAACAAATATCAGCATTATTGGTGCTGGCAGCAATGCATGTAATCATTTGCCCAAAACCTCCTCTTTATTAATAGACACTGATTCCCATCACTTTTTGTCTAGCCAATTTTTAACTGTTTGAGCTGGCATTTCTATGCCAGGTATCCGTTTTAGAGACAGATGCTTTGGAGACACTTTAGCTCAAAAAAGTTGATGCATTTCCTTGATGAGGGCTGGGGGGGAAGAAATGCATTGCCTTGCCCAGAAAAAAAAAAAGCAAGACTTATTCTTGCCAAAGATCCAACCACCATTCAGAGCAGGAACTTGAGATTCAGTGGAAGCAAGGGTAGCTCTTGACCGGTATCACCCGTTTGACTTTGGCCAAGTTGTTCTTATGTACATCTCAAGTTTCCAAGAGAGCTTTCAAAAGCCATCTACACAGCATGGGGGAGTTTTGCGCTGAGCTTAGGGCTGCAGGAGTAAAAGAAGTTATCACCTGCAGATGCTGCTCCTGGCTCCAGGGCAGGGCTGGGCACCCAGAGCAACGCCAACTTCAAACTGTCAATGTTCCTCAACCAGGAGGAGCACTGGGGGTAAGAGGGGGATTGGGGAGAAATCTGGGTAGAGGGAAACTAAAGGCCTGCTAAAACAGGATAAAGGGGGGAGAAGAAAACCTGATCAAGATCAGGGGAAATGCTGGGTACCAGAAAGGATGGAGAAGACTCTGAGTAGAGCTGCCCCAGCCCCCAAAGCCAAGGGCCTCTCCAACAGGTACCCAACAGCAACCAGGCTACAGGTAAAAACCATCCCGCAAGGGAAGTGTGACGTGCTTTGGCTTTAAACTCACAAAGAAAACATCTTGTCCACAGAAGAGCCCACATGAAAACGTTTGCAGCGTTGATGTTTGGCTTCTCAAACCACGGACTTTTTGTCTCTCCCTCTTCTTCACAGAAACATCTGTCTTGCTGTAACCCCTGCCTCCCTCACATCGCACTTCCACACGTTTACCCCATCGAGTGCGGCGAAGTACGTGACCAAACCGTATCATAATGTAGACACATGAGAAAGCCACTACATATGTATACAATTAAGGTCACATAGGCATTTTCTGACTTTGGAATCCTGGGCACTGCAAGCTTTTGTACGCTCGAACTGATGTACAAACATACGATATAGACACACACACAAGCCTCCCCCCAGGATGGGGTGCTTTTGGGAGCAGCATCCTACACCGAGGCAAAGTCTCAATGGAGACTGTGGGAGCTGCAGGGTGCTCAGCACTTTTTAAAAGCAGAGCATTTATATTTAGATTCTTAAATGAACTTCGCAGCCTAAATTTAGGCTCCTATTTCTGACAGCAAATTAAAAAAAAAAAAAAATATTTTAAAGAAAAAAAAAGATCCATATGAGCCTCCAGATTTAGAGCTGGGTACCTCAACATAGTCATCTTGGAGTGAAAAGTAAACCTTGCACTTCGGCCCACATTCCTATCAAGTTGATTTCCAAAAGGGGAACCGATCAGGCACACGAGATTTTTAAAAGGAAAATAATAATCCAGACTTGCTTGTGTGGATTCCTTGCATCCTGCCTTATTGCTAGCTGCCAGTCAATCAATTTGGATCTCACTTGCAGCCCTTTTACACCACTGCAACCCCATCAGCCCAGAGCTGGCTATAGCAAAAGCAAGATCTTGCAAAACTTCTGTCTCAACATCAGATAATGGATCATATTTCCAAAGGGAATCATAGCATTTAAAAGTTTTGGTCCCAGCAAAGTCATGGGGCTAAGGCTCCTAAATCCATGCAAAAGTTTTATACACCTTTCAATTTTGACTCGTATAAAATATCACTGTGCAAATATTTTCCATTTGTAGAAGTCACCTGCTCCTGACAGCTTCTCAGGGAATTTTTCTTCACATGTAATACAATCTAAACATATGTGTTGCATTAAGTTGGGTTATACCAGGTCATGCCACCTGACACGGTATATCCCAACATAATCTAATGCGATGTAAATCACTCATTACAACAAACCTAAAGGACAAAAAAAAAAAAAAAAAAAAAAAAGAAAACACCCACTTCACAGACAGCTGCAGCAGATAAGGTGTCTATATATAGTCATAAATGGCCAGGTGAGCACCTATGTTTTGATGTTATTTCAAGGCATTGCAGGACACCTCTATTTCCATGGTGGCCACAGCTACAGTCCTAGCTCGCTGATCGCTAGTGGTGGAAGGAAGGGAAGTTTTATGACTTAGTTTTAGAGACTATTTCCTAAGTTTTTTAGCTAATATATGCTACAGCAAAAGGAAAAATGTCAGAAATATTATAGCATAGCCATAAAACTCAATGCAGGTCCAAAGCTCAGTGAAAACCAGCTTGGTGAGACAGGGAAACAGGTGGGAGAGCAGGCAAAAGGGATCAGCTGTCCCAGGAGGTGAACACAAGCCGTGGTGCAAATCCATTCCCATAGAGGCCAGATTTCAGGTTCTCTCACCTCAGCTTAAGCAACAAAAATCAGCAGTTCTGCATCACTTCACCAACTCTACTTATCAGGGCGCTCGGCCTCTTTTATCAAGTCCCCCTGCTGCTCCCTGTAGAAAATAGGGCAGGCAGGAGGAGAGATAGCCACGGTACTGGTTATCTCCTGCGATAGACCCACTCCCATCATTTAGAAGTGGCATAGAGAGGGCTGTACACTCCATTCACTCTGCGCAACATTTGATCTACGTGCAGTCCTTAGAGCTGGCAAAATTATTCTTGGGGTTTTAAAGCAGGCATCGAAAATCAGCAGTTCTTCCATAAATATTAAACTATCACACTCATTATGACAAAGGCATCTGCTGAAGGCAATTATTTGTCTGAACATCCCACACAGCGTAGGTAGAACATGGGTTATGTTAAGAGCCTGTTGTAGGATGCAGTCTTGTATCATTTTTATAAAGTACGAATTTTACATCCAAGGGGTAAGATTAATATAATGAATTATAACTATAGTAAGTTATTGCTGATATTTTTTTTTTTCAATTTTAAAGTTGTCTTCCTATCTAATAGAACAAGACTGAGCTGAATTTAATTGCCAACAGATTTGTAGTTATAGTAATAGGAGCGTCTTGTGGAGTAGCTACAAAAGGACACTTGCAGGACCAGGAAAACAGCATCCCTTTACACCAAAATGAACAATTACTGGTGATGTAACAACATGGAGTCCCACAGGCAAGCACGAACCCTGCTTACAATTTAGATTATTTCAGCTGAACTGGCTTTAAACTCAAATTCATGCTAATGCAGGTACTGTAAATACAGCTTGCACCTTAATTCAATAATGAGATCAACAATTACACTTAAAGATTACTTAGCACTTCAGCAGTGTGAGCAAAATCCTTTTGATCACCTATATTGTGCTATTCATTATTTTCTTTGATGTTTAATAACACCGAAATGCGCTTGTTAAAAAGAATAAAATGAAGTACAATATTTATACCTTATTACAAAGTGCATTAGCAAATCAGAGCGCTTGGAGCACCTACATTAGAAAGAAAACTTCATCAATATTTGATGTTTGTCGTCTTTAACACCTAGTTGCATTTTTAACATCAATACAGCTTTCGACGCTGAATCCATCACAGTATCCAGAAATGCAATCTTTTGCCCATCAGACCCCACACGCTGGCCATTTTGTTAAACATCTTTGTTCCCTTCTTTGTGTGTCCTATAGAAAACAGAAATCGCTATTTGCAAACCACGGTGTAATTTCAAGAGGTGAGTGCTGGGAGACATTTTAGCAAGCAAGAAGAAAGCAATTATTTGACTTGGAGATTTCAACACTGTTCTAAGTTGGGGAAAAAAATGGCACGAAGACATTGTGCTAGGCAACAGATCATGTAAACATTTCCTATGACAGTCTTTCATCATATATAGGAACATTTACACTGCCAGATCTTGTCTTCTTTAAAAATGTCAGCTCAGTAAAGTTTGATGCACATGTGCTCCTTCTGTAAGTGTCTGCTCAGGCAGACAGTTTACTAATTTGTGGCTCAGTAAACCTTTCACTGCACCGAGCACCTTGAGGTTAGCACATCTCTAATCATTATTTGATAACAGAAATCTGTAAGCATCACATCCCTGGTAACAAGAACATTGTATCTTAGCAACCAGCCTTGATATTCAAACAATTTCATTAAAGCGTAGCACCTCTTAGCAGGTGGGTGAGTGCGGGTGTTGATAAACATTTATAACATGATCAACCATTGTGTTTGCCAACACTATAATCAGCATGACAAATTTATGAATTTGTTTACAAGCTCTTAGGTACCAACCTAAGTAGGTAAACTACCTTATAGCACGCTTCTATGTCTATAGATAGAGGCACATTCAGAGATTTGATGCTTCTTTAAATTGAACATATTGGGTAAAAGGTTAGCAGATGAACATCACATGTCACGGTAAAAATCACCATTTAAATTAAACCACAAAGGATATGTTAGAGCCAGGGCAAAGATTATATTTCACCCCCAAGAGAGCAAGGAAATTTAAAGTTGATGTTGTCTGTAATTTATCCCCAGGTCTCCAGCAGGGCACGTACGTGGCCACGGTGCCCCAGCCCCGTGTGCGGGAACCTCACCGTCGCCGGGGAAGCGCCAGGAACCAGGGGGTCATCACCACCGCATGACAGGGACAGTTGGCTTCCGGGCCTCGCCCTGGGTTTGGCAACCCTGCCAAAGGGAGATACTCCAGGATAACCTCTCTGCCTCCCAAGAGAGGCGTGCAGGGCTCAAATTATTTCAGTTCATCAAATACCCTACGGCATACCTACACCAGAGGAGGATGGCAGACTTTGAAGAAAGCAAATCCACCATCCCGTTTTGCAAATCCAGCTTGGACAGCCTGAGTCATACTAAGCAAAAAGGGTTCACGTAAATCTATCTTCTTAAGTGGAACCACTACAGACTGGATAGGCCAAGTTTTGCTTATAGAAACACAGAAAATTTTTTTCTGTTCTGGGTTACAGGGCCCTGTCCCTTGCTATCCCAAGAAAGCACATCATATAATGCTCTTCATAAACTATTAAGCTTCCTCTTAAAACCAGACAAGTTTGTTAACCCCATAATTTCCATTGGAAAGTTTTTCCAGAACTTCCCTCCTCTGATCATTTGAGGTCTCTTAATCTAGGGTCTGATTTTATTTATGGCTCTTGAATATTCGTTTGTTGTACATTATTTTTTTTCCTCTCTCTCTCTACACAGAGCAATCATGACCCCTGTTAGTCTTCATTGTTGCTAGGCTAAATAAATTGTGCTCTTTTATGGCTGTATTACATCAACATAAGTCTGTGGAGGGCAATAGGTTTACTCTTTTGTAATCAAAACCAGCATTTTATCTTATGAACTTAAATGGAAAGATCCTTCTACAAGCATTACTTTCTAAAATGATTTCCAGTGTCCTGTTGTTGCTCAAAGGAGCAAGAAGGAGGGAAAGGGGACAGCCAAAGAAAATTAGCTGGCCAGCCCAGGGGTTAGAAAATTTGACTGTTCGGTTTGTTAGTTGATGGCCCAACAAAAGTCACTCAAATATTTGAGGTCCAGATTTTATGAAAGCATTTAGGCTACCAACCTAAATCATGAAATCATTTACCTACCAAAGTCCATCTCCAAATGGATCTCACAGGGTGCTGTAAAACCAAGACCCTCAAGCACTACATGATACTTGCTCGGTGGATGTTAGACTCGGCTCCAAACACACTCTTGAATTCAAAATTCACATAGGCTTACATCTATATTGTGGACCCCAAGACAACCTGTGGTTGGGAAGCCATATCTAGAAACTTCCAGACGTTCCTTTTACGAGAGCATAATGCCCTTATAATACTATTCAGCAGTCAGCCACAGATGTCTTTCCGCATTGCCATTCGTGGGGGAGCACAGGCCAAGAAGCAAACAAAGGCAAGAGGAGTGGCAAAAATATTTAAGGTCAGTGGGTAAATAAACACGATACATATCAAACTCCACCTTTGTATCTGATTAATGGATACTTTACTAAAACAAATCAGAAGCAAAATGCTTGGAACAGACAGGAACTCCTTGATGCGTATACCTAGTCTCCAAAATAATGACCTGTTCCCCTTTTCAGTAACTGGCTTGCACTGATTTTTCAAGCAAACCCAATAATGGCCTTAATAGAGCGTCAATGTGTGTTTAAAATTTACCAAAAGGTGGGAGACAGAAGGCAAGTAAGAGAAAAACAGGAAAATGAAGTTTGTACCTTGTACCTATTGCACCCAAGGTAACACTACCGCATCACTGATTTCACACTGGGCATGCTACATCAGGCTATTAATCTACCTGAAATACCTGGGACCAAGTGAAGCATTATGAAATAGGTAACTGAGACTCCCTTTTTGAAATTAAAGTCATCCACTGCAAAAAAAAGAACACCACATTTTATCATTTTAGCTTGTTGCCTTTGTGGTTAGCTTTCCTTCCATTGCTAAGATCTGATGATAAACCTACATACTACAGCTGGGAAAGGAAACCCACCTGACACATTAGACTAAGGTGGATTTTTTTTTTTTTCCCTCTTTTCCTTTAAGCTGACTCTCCAGGTTTATAAAGCTAGATAAGTTTTAGGTACCTCAAGACATTTAAAAAACAAACAAAAAAAAACCACAAACAAACACCAAACAATAACTAAGTACTACAGTGAACAATGGCAAATACTATAATACCTATATATACACACACACTTTACTAAGCAAAAAAATGCCAAGCACCCATACACATGAATTATATACATATATATAAAATGTAAATTTAGCAATAAATTTGGATTAGTTCCACACAAAAAAAGGGGGAAACCTATTTAAAAGGGGAGACCAAGGCAAACCATATTCTCTCCTGCACAAAAAGAATGCAAATTTAATTTCCAGAAAGAGACCTCTTTTTTGTTATCAGACAATATAAAATATACTGACCAGCTGCGGTTCTTCATGCCTCAGTTTCATCTTCCATAAAATGGGAGAATTGCTTAAATCCTATCTCCTTTCCTGCAAGCTAGCATTTACAAAGCACTCCAAACCTGGAAGTATTTTTGGAATAGTATATTCTGAAAAGGCTGAAGAAATACCATAGAGGAGAACAGCATAACTGGCACACACACAAGTCAAATATGTATTTGCTAGCAGGAATCTTTTTGCTCTGTGTTTATATAGCACAACAGTGTGGTCTGTGGAATGATGACGGCAGTAATCTAGAAGGACATTTTCTCCTTCCTTCTCAGCTCATTTCTTTTGCAGGATATGTGTTTAGTAGTCAGCAAAGAGAAACAAATTAGTATTTGCAATGCTATAAAAAAGTTAAGTTTGGGTTAAAATTTCCAAATACCTATTGAAATGGGACAAGTTTTGAAGAGAAAGAGTTTAAGGTGGTCTTCAAGCAATATTGCCCTGCTCCCTTGCTCTGCCCACATACTGTTCATGGGAAAAGCCAGTACTTTGGGTTCTTACTTTTCCAGCGGCCTCAGATTGCAACTGTTCCCCAGGAAAGCTTAGTAAAAGTGCACATGCAGTCAAAAGCTGGTGAAAAAGTTCTCTTTCTGCATATCTTTTCCTAATACTCTACTACCCTGACTTCCAAGTCTGGTTTGCCACACAGAGGAAGCCACTTGACAACACTTACTTAGCTATACGGCGGGCAAGTACACATTGCCCAAGTCAGCAAGGAACAGACACGGGATCGATAATAAACATGCAACTATAGAAGCGATAACTACTTAACACCACCACGGGCTAGTTAAATATTACCCTGTTAAAAAAAAAAAAAAAACACACAGGCAGAGATTGTGTCGAGACTACATGGAGTCAATCATCAGAAGTGGAGTTTGCTCTCATCAGCTTCAAGTCCTCATTTTTATATCCAGACTCAAGGCCAAAAAGGGAAATGCTGGATGTTTTGAAATACAGAGATTTTTCTGGAAGTCGGAGGGACATTCTAATGCTTTTATGGCCTTCCCCATACCAGCTATAGGACCGGTCAACAGTTTTGTCTCACAAAAGGAGGAGAAGCATGCTGAGGCCACCTGTGGCTCCACATTCCCCTCTTTCATTCTTCACCCTTCTCCTCCCCAGCCAGCATTATCCCTCCTTCCTGGGAGGAACCGCTCATTGGCCACTTACAAAGACACGCTTTGGGTATCTGGGAGGTCCCATAAATTTGAAATACATCTGCAATTCAAACTCTAGCTAGCAGTTTCCTCCCACAGTGGGCCAGAACGGCCCATACTCAGCAGAACGCAAAGAGCATGCCAAGAAATAGGCCCTACTGTACCAGCTGCGTGTAGCGCTTACGTGTAACCAGTATAAGATGCCACAGATGATGCCTGAAGATAAATACACACCCTTCCATGTTTACATAGTATATTTTACCTTTTTAGCACAATACTAGAGTCCGATTAATTTTCCTACTGCCAGGTCAGAGCTTCCTGACGTTTTCAGTGGAGAAGGGCAAGAAAAACAAGGCTGAGGATGTCCATACAGAGCACCACAGGTGACCCCAGTTTGGGCCTTTGACAAAAATGTCTCCACAAAGGATGACAGAAAAGCTGATTACAACACAACTCCACCACACAGCAGCTTCCGAGACTCCAAGGTTTGTTTTACAAACACTAAATCAAGTCCTTGGAAAGTTTCTGCAAATGTTAGGTAGTTCAAGTCCCCATTCCAATCCCAAACACACAGGCTTAAGTAATGTCCTTGTGTTGATGTACACTGGCCTGGTATGTCCTAAAGTATGTCCTTTTGCTTGATTCCCAGCAGAGCATTTCATTCAAATCACACACAAAATAAAACATGAAAACAAGAAACACCACCATAAAAGAAGTAAAGCTGAGTTTCGTACTGGTCTGAAATGACTTATGGGCCACCTACTTAGAACTATCACACTAATTAAGAGCATTCTAATGGGAGGAGAAGGTGAAAAATATTTCGGATGTTCTGCTAGATCTCCTGGAGCTGTATGAATTTCCAGGCTTCAGTTCTTCAGAAGCCCATCCAGTAGATTAAGATCTTGCAGTGGTCAATTGAATTATATATGTTTTTCATTAGAAACCTAATGATAAATATGAATTCATAAGTGTGTTTGTGTGTATATACACATATCTGTAGGATTTAATCATTCAGATCACAGTGGAAAGTAGTTTTAGCACAGCAGTGAATTTTGCCTTTCCCGTGTGTTAGAGAAAAAAGTAGGGCTGTGCATGAACGTAAATCAGAGTGACCTTTAACCACTTCTTTAACACACAAGGAAAAGCTATTGCATTTTAGGGAAAAAAATAGTCTCCATTAAAGGAAGAGACAATCAGCCCATTAGGTCAATTTTAATTTTGAGACCAGAATATTAAATACTCCCTTTGATTATGAATTGTATTAAAGTGATTAAAATCTTCTAATAAAAAAACCCTAATCCCAGACCTGCTGTCATACAAATACATATGCTTCACAATGTCTCAGTGCAACTTAACATTTGTAATAAAGTAAAAATAATATAAAAATATAATCTAGCTACACTTAAATTGATTTTGAAACTCAAAAATACACACTATTGCCATCCTACTCTCTGATATAAAAGAATTTCAGTAAAACCACTGATTGCTTCTAGCTTTTTACTTCTTTCCTGATAATGCGACCACCTCTACAGCATAAAATTGCCTTGAAGAACTCAAGAGAACTTCATCAGCTACTGTGAGAGACGAGTGACAAAAGCTACAGGCAGATATCCTAACATTTTCCCAAAGTATCTTTGTTATTATTTATAAACACTTTTTCTGTTGCTGTAACACAACTAGGAGACATATGCAGATAGATAAAACACCAAATGTTTATTTTTTTTTTTTTATGTTTTAAAGTGATCTTTGCATTATGCAGGAATTTTCCTTCAGAACACTATAACAGTCTTCTGAGAGGCAAGCTGCAATCCCCGTTTGACTCATCACATTATGTGCATGTATTAAGTTTTGCATTAAATCCCAGTGCCATCTATAACTTACTACTAATATCTTTACACCACTGAGGCTTTGATATTTGATGGAAAGCCCCTGAAACCTCACCAAGGGTCTCATCAAATCAGGCAAGCCTCACTTTCCCATGTATTTACCAACTGAAGCATATATTCAAGTGAACCTAGTTTGAGGAGTCCATGGTTGGTTAATCAGCTATGCAGAGTTTTCTCAACCTATTGTTTCTATCAATGTAGATAAAATTCTACAAAATGGCATCCCTTGATGCTTTACCTGAATAGAATCAAAATGGTATCTCTCGGTCACCTTAATTCCTTACTTCTTGCTTAGTGCAATGCATCTGAAGAAATGAAACTTATTGAATCAAGTTTAATGACATAATAAATTCTTCCCTTCAGACAATGTTGAGGCTTAATTCACTAGTGCACTTTAAGCCTTTGCCTTTAGCATCTGATGGGTCATTAGTCTGTAATCCAGCAGCTAGCCTGTTTGGAATCTAAACTAAATCAGCAAGTACCATATCAGTAGTTTCTGAAATATGACTGGCAGGTCAAGTGCCCTCAAAAAGACTGCCTGGGGCAGTTAAGACTAGGATAGGGCATGACTAGAACAGAACCAGTGATGAATCTGGAAGCATGTACTCAATAAAGACTTCATTCATTCTAACTCACTAAACAGCAGTTCTTCAAATGACTTGACTTATATTTTTGATGTTTTTAACCAGTAGGTCATGCAATAAAATTGTCCTGCATGTGCCAATAGGCTTAACACACAGATCATTGAGTTGCGTGCTTGGGCATATTTTATTTATGTTTTTCCCTTGAGTTTTTCCATAGCAGCCCGAAATAGGCAACAGAATCACCATCATGTGGGAAAACATGTAATCTAGTGGACTTAGATCACAGAATTTTCAAAAGCAGCAAGTCTGATGAAACACCCTTTTGTCAAAAAGAAAGAAACTCTGAAATGCCAGTTCCTACACCTGAAGAGTCACATTCTTGAGACGCTACTAATAATCTGTGCTCCCAGCTGAATATTTCTCATGTTATGTATTAAAAACAACCCTTATGCAATCATTTTAGGGTTTTTCAATACAAGCCAGAAAACCAACTCTGCTTTAGAATTTCACTTGGAGTATGTCGGGTTTATCGGAAAGCACGCTGCGCTCTCCTCCATCGCCCTCCACCACAGCATACGCTGAACGCTCATAAGACTTGATTCAAAGTCCACTTCAGTCAATTGACCCCAGTGGTCTTTAGATCAGGCCCTTAATCTGTACATTGCACTGAGATAATCAGTAACAGCTTAGTTAGAGGACACACATTATTCTTTTCTTTTTTTTTTTCCACCTATCATTCCCCAGATTCAAGGAAACATTTCCAAACCCCTCAAAATAAAAGTCTAGCACTTTCAGTGAATACAGTCTGTCATACACCATAGTCATGATTTAAGTGATATCTGCAGTTAAAAAAAAAAAAAACAAAAAAAACCCAACCCAACACAGTAGGGAAAAATAAATAAATGAAATCAAACATGGTCTTGACGTTTTGACTCCCAGAAGATGCATTTCCTTTGCTGCTCCCTTGAATCATGTTTCAACTCTTATGCCATAGCAGTTTCTCAATGAATACAGAGGACATTGGCACCAAGCAGGGGGTGGAAGGAAGACCAATTCTTGCATCAAGGTCCATTTTAACTCTCAGCTACGTTTCTTTATTCACAATAATGTCTGTAGTATAACGATACTTAGAAATAGTTAACAGAGTAGGACGAATCCCCTCTACTCTAGCTGAGCTACCAAGCATATCACAGCCCTACGAAGGGTCCTACTGACTTCCACATGACACAGGAATCAATGGGCAGGTGCTCCAGAGAGCAGCAGTAGCAGAAAACTGTTGTAAAGCAATCCCAAATACCACAACATTTGGGGACATTGTAGGTGCTTGGCCAGTTCCTTAAATCAATGCCTTGCACTGCAGGTCTGTGGTGAGAAGACAGTTCCCAGGCAAACCAAGTTGTAAATTATGATAAAGAAACCTGCCTCTGCCCTCATTACATAGCACCAAGAGAAAACAAGGTTTGGAAACAGAGCGTGAGGTTGGCTTATGAACTGCAGACCAGAGAGTTGCCCCACCGCCCTTCCAATACCGGAATACCAGGATTCAAAAGGCAGACAGGATCATCTCAACATCCCCGCTCCCACTGCGGAGCACGTGTGGGACAGGAAGCCACAATCTACCCATTTGATAGTCACCTTTCACGGAGCAGTTGTGTGAAATTCAGAAGGGCAAATCCCAAAATATCCCCAATTGGAAAGATAACTCATTTCCAGATCCAGCTTGCTCAAAGTTGTCTACAGATTAATTTAAATATGCATTAAACACACTGTGTAACAGAGGCAAAATTACTTATTGCTTTAAGCATGCCCATGCTATTTTAAAATAGGCTGGCCGTCATGAGCATTTCTCCTATTATCTTTGGTGACATTTAATCAGTACTTAAATGTTGAGAACACAAGGGAAAGAAATCAGGTTATATATTTGGGAAGGCGACTCTTAGAAATTAGGCTTCTTTCCAAAAGAATACTTAACCGGTTGCTCACTGACTAAGCGAACGTAGTTCGCACATACGCTTTCTCCCTGGAAAGAGGGAAGTCACAGGATACCTCAAGCCAGGGTCAAATCCTTTCTGGGGACACAGTGGCAAGGCTGAATTCAAATTGCCAGAAGACTTGGACCAGTAAATTCAGCCTCTGCACAGCAATATTCCCTTTTTCTCTCTCTCTCTCTCTCATACACACTGCAGAGGTAGAAGGTATTTACAGAAATCAGAAAAAAGTAATATTTTTTTTTAATTTATTATTGAACTATCAAAGGCGCTCTGTCATTTGGGATCTCCCTCCATTTCCAGCCTTTGTATTCCAAGGTACTTCAGTGACAGCAGTAAGTGAGCCTAAAATGCCAACTTGAGATTTGCATTATAAATGGCATATACAAAGAGAGATTTTTTTAAACTTTGGTTGATCTAGCATATCAAAGATCTTTTTCTCTCTTTTTCTAAGCTACTTCAGTGACTGTATTGAAGTGAACTGAAAGGATTAGCTTGAAAGTGGCAAGAAATCTGGCATGCAAAGAAAATTTCCCCCCCACACACACTTATTTCGGTTGAACTCTTCATTATATGGGGGCCCCTTTCCTCTTCTGAAACGCATTTTTCTCTCCGTTTCTCTCATGCTATCCTGTGCTGTGGTCAATACCAAACAAGGTGAAAACATAAACCACGCAAGAACGGCTCCTGACACCGGTTCTTTCAGCCCTTGTTCAACCTTCTGCATTGCTAAACTGAGCACCGGAGTGAAGATTACACCACGTTTGTTCGTTATTGCCTCTTCAGCCAGGGCGAGCAATGGTAATGGCCTCTGCCTCTCCCACACCTTATCCTTAGCTGCTTCCCTAAAGCACGGACCATTCGTCTGATCGCGGTACGCGTCGCAGAAACGCACCCGGAGCACGTTCTCCTCCTCCCAAGGAAATCGTACGCTGTTTTCACTGCTTGCAGTGTGGTTAGCACAGCCTTGCTCCAGTAACGTCTATCTGGGAAAAATGAAGCAGCATGGAAAAGTCACCGGGGGAAGAAGAGCAGAAGGAATGACTCAGCTCTGAACCTGAATTCAGACGAAAATGAGTAAGAGCTCCCAAAATCAAAAAAAGATTCACGGCCGCTGATACCAATTCTCCATTCAGACATGTTTCTATTTAGAAAGTTTACAAGTCAGAATATTCTTTAGAAACATTGGTTGCTTTGCAGGTCCCTACCTAGCCTGATGTCCCTTTTCTTTTCTCCAATAATTAAGCAAACCAGCTGCATTTGCTTTTTGAAACAAAAGCCCTTTATGTTTACTGACAAGTTCAGTGACAGTCTTACCCAAACAACCAGCATCTCCTAGAGAACAGTCCCAGCAGTGTCATCCCCACTTTCTTGACTCACTCGCTCGTGCCAGGACAGTCCAGATGCTCGCGGTGGAAGCGGTGTGTGCTCAGGCTTGCGGCCGAGCACCACACGTGCAAGGACAGACCATGGGACAGCCAGGGCACCCAAAACACAGGGAACGCTATTCCAAACGTAAGCAAATACAGCATATAACGACATGCCACTGGGATAATCTTTAATGTGCGGCTTCTAGAAATTGATTTATCAGCAACTAATTACAGAAAATACTAGGGGGCTTTCTTCGCGTCACATAAGCTACAA
>VZTL01007912.1:0-10379 GCA_013400535.1 Scopus umbretta
ATGCAATTTTTATAGGGCAAGAGGGATTCTTTTTTTTCAGTTTTAAATTTTCTTTGAAACTTTTAATGGGAAAATTTGTCTTTCAAACTCTTATTATACACACAGTTTTCCTGTATTTCTTTAACTTGCTCTAGAGAGGACTGCTTCTTATCTGGTATCTATTTTTCTTCCCTCGTTTTAAAGTAGAAGTTCCCGCATTTTCCTAGTCATAGATCTCTAAAGGTGTTACAGAAGATGGTAAAACTTCCTCTTCAGTTTATACAAATAAAGCAGCTGAAGAAGATAGTGATTTGATTAATTTATATTCACCTAGCATTTCAGTGGCAGAATCAGAATATGTAGCCTCTGGTCACATACCATACCCTTTCTACCAGATAACAGATTTCATAATCCTGCATATGTTCTTTAAAGATTTTCCAATGTTTCTTTTGAGTATCCTTACATTATACAGAATAGATATTAACTCTACTGATCTCAACGTCCTAATTTGTACAAGTACTTCTACAGGAGTAGCATACTTTGTATGACTAATCTACTCCAACCTATCAGTAGCAGTCAGTCGGTTGTTCGCAGGTAGTTCTTCCAGAGACTTTAAACCTTACTTCCAATAACTCTATTTTATTAGGCTTTAACAAATTTGAAAAACAGTTCCTAGAAACCTCTGGCTATGTACTTATTCCAAAAAGCACAGAACAAAATTACACTTCCTAGACTTTTCAGCTCACTGAGAAACCAAGGAAGTCATAACAGAAAACCACAGACAGTGGAGGTAAAAGAGAAGGGGAAAGAATCAGCCAGGCGAAGGAGAGCTGCTAACAGAAAGCTAGCAAGGCCATGTATACAGAGTCGTGAGACCATATCAGCATCTGATGGCAAGGAATTCCTTTCCGTCAAGCAAATCCCTGCTCTTAGAAAAAAAGCAGAAATTCATCTGAAAAGGTCCACTGCAGCAAAGCCGACAAGGTAAGTGGTGTTGTAGTTCGTATTACCCCACAACTGCAAATAGGTAGGGAAGAAATTTGTTCAAATTTGATGAAAAACAGTATAAGGAGTTGTGAAGTGCTTCTAGCTTTAATGTGCTTGGCACAACAAGTGACTGGTTGGTCCTCAACTAATGTTAAAAACTTGAGAAAGT
Organism: Scopus umbretta; assembly: GCA_013400535.1. Lineage (NCBI taxonomy): Eukaryota > Metazoa > Chordata > Aves > Pelecaniformes > Scopidae > Scopus > Scopus umbretta. The sequence continues at coordinate 1,136 of VZTL01007912.1, forward strand.
TTGCCAGTATAACACACCCAGTAATAGACGCAGTAGCGGAATGAGCACAGTACACAGTACAAATTAAAACTGCACCACAGAGTGTGTTAGGCACTTCGGTCCATATTCATGCTGTCCATGTTCCTCCTCAGACCTGCTGCATAGTGTTTCCTATTGGCAAGGCACCTCTGAAGGCCAAGAGCCAGCCCCTGGAAACATTAGGCACCAAGATTTCATAAAATGTAGGTCAGACCAATCCATGCCTGAGTCAACAGCAGCACAAGGCAATTTGAGTGTACTATGTTCACCTCCGTGCTGGTTACAGGGATGGCGTGGGATGGCTTGTTATTCCATCAGGCGGCTGGGATCTCTGACAGTTCAGTGCCTCCTCTCCCTCAATGTTTTTATAAATCACTAAAGCTGAGTAGGAAATTGTTTTTCCATGCTACAATTTTTTTTCCCAGTGAGATGGGAAAATTTTCAAAATCATGTCAGGGCATAAAGAGAAACATTCAACAGTATTTTTTGTGGGTGTCTCTAATGAGAGACAGAGAAAGCTCGGAGTGCACTCTGATGGCTAAGATATTCCATTGGGAGGCAAAAAAAAGACACCTCCCCTCCCCCCTCCCGCCCCAGTTTCAAATACTGCTTTGCCTTTTCATTGCCTGCCAAATAGGCACAGTAAACACCAAGCCTATGGTATATACTGGAGTCTCTCTCTGCCATCCCTCTTCTGCACAAATGGGCAAATATTAATTGGAGTAGAGATGCAAGTCTGGTCTGCCACACTCCCATGAAAGTTCCCTGTTCACTGATTTATAAAGTCAGTCTCTCTGACTTTATCATTGCTAGAAAGAAGAGCAAATGCAGAAGGAGAGACAATAATCGATCTCAGGCAAGAGAACAAGAAGTCTGGGAATGGGGCAGGGGGAAGAGGATAATAAATCCAATAAAGTATGAAATGCATAAGGATAACAAGGGTAACAAGGTAGGGCTCTGCCTCCACTGCTCACCTGCACCAAGAAACTGTGAAATACAGCTGTCTCAGTAGCACCAGTAAAACTTCATGCAGCTGCTTTGCCAAAGCAGAGCAGCTTACTCATCTGTTTGCCCCCCTTCAGCTGTCTGATCCAGTTCATGAAACAGCCCCCAAACCCTGGGCTTTTATCTCCTGTAACGCTAACAAGAGCTGTGATTACACAAGCAATAAGGAGACAAAGGGAAAGAAGACAGAGGGGCTTAGCAGTGGGAAAATGCCTATGGGACTACAGAGTGAGAAAGACCCACCAACCTAAGCCCCCAGTTCTTTCAGGGCTGCAGCACCATACTGGAAAGTGGCATGATAACACAGGAAAAGCTTGAACCTGCAGATTCTAAATCCCAGGTCCAAATTAGCAGGGTGTTGGCCCCCCTTGTCCCCACAAATTGACTAAAATTCACTGAAACCTCCATGGGGTGCTCGGAGAAGGTGTGGTTTTAAGAAATCTGATTTAAAAAACTATTAAAAAAACCCCCATTTTTGACTAATTTCAGCACTCAGTTCAATAACAAACAGGAAGAAAGCATGCATAGTAAAAAACCAAACCAACCAACCAACCACAAACAAGGACTAAATCTCCATTCCTTGCATGTCCAAATCTCCCACAGAAATCAGCAGGACTTTATATGTAGAGAATAAACTAAGAAATATAGTTTGGGTAGCACCTGTTTTTGTTTTTGTTTTTTTTTTATAATAATGAAAAAGAAACAAAAACCTTTGTGTTCTCTTACAGAGCCATTGTTTCCGGTATATTGGGCTGTATCGAATTGCAGTGGGTTAGGTTCCTTCAAAAGAAAACATATCACAGTCTCCCACTGTATAATAAATGCAAGCGCCTCATCTCTTTGGTATAAAAGAGAATCTCTCCTCTGCTTGGAAGCGGGAGATTTAATTAGTTCAAGATTTATGTTTGATGACAGGTGTCTGAAACTCTTGGATAAAATGGAAGTCACCGCTGCAAGGACAAAGAATACTTAAAACACAACTGCGATCTTCTGCCTGATCTCCCACAAGTTGTTCTGCAAAAAGAACAGTAGGTTTACAGCATCATTATCCGGTCATTCTTCTACTGACTGTAATTATACCATGTTATGTCTGAAACATCTAATACTGAAACGACAACAACTGCCAGAATAGCAGTGAGCAGACAGGATGAAAAGAGCAGGAAAATGAGTCAACAGCCATAACTGAAAAAGTGAGATAAAAAAACAGCCATGAAAAGACCAGTTCTCTGAGGTAAACTGCAGGGGCAGGTGCTCAAGGTACCCTGCTGTTGCTTTAGAGGAAGGACTGAGATCACCACTCTGCACTAATGGTTGCAGCTCAGTAATCCCACTGTAAATGGATTCCAGTTCATCTGGACTGGGAAGCTGGATGTTAGAGCAGCCCAATCTTCCGCTACACATCATGTGCCCCTGAGAGAAATCTGAACTGGAAAAAATTCTGAAAAAGACTGAGAGATGGCAGAACAAACAGGCTGAAATGTCTGAGCAGGGGTCAGTCAGGGAATAGGAGACTGAATATTTAGGCAGTCGTATTCTGACTTGCTACTGCAGTGGCTGTGAACCACAGAGAATATAAGAGGAGGACGAATAGGAAGTAGAATAATTTACAGCTTTTAATAGCCCTTAAAACTGGAACAAGAGGAACCGTCTATCAGCAAGAATTACACCATTAGATATTCATGCACAGAATCCATGCAGCATGGTTGAAATGGTACCATGTGAATATTATATTCCATAACATCAGATGTGAAACTATAGAATGGAAGTTAATTAAACATGCACCACTATATTCAGAGCTTGAATAGAAAACAGCCTTTTTTCCAGGCCTGCAAATAATGCCTTGCAAAGCATCTTTTTCATCTATTTCTCCTGTTATAGGGTGATTTAGTTCTGTAATTAAAATGAAAATTGAGTTTGTCCCTGTGCTTATAAGTCTTTCATTTGAGGAAATAATAAAAATCTCTTGGTTCTCCTCTCTTTCACATCTATCAATTTCAATCTTTAAAAAGATGAACCTCAACATCATTTTACAAGAGACTGTGGGAAAAATATATGGACATCCACAAAAACAACTGTTACTTAGACTGTTTGCTCGTGTCACTTAAACATGAGTTCCAATTTAATTGAAGCATCAGGAGCTTTAGAAACTTTTAGATTAAAATTTTTTTAAACTTCTTCAACAGTTTCTAACTTTTGGGAAGTGATACAACTGGTTAGGAAGCAACATAACTGCAGTTCTGATGGAGAAGTTACCCATATTGACTGAAGGTCTGATTCTAGAAATATTCCAGGTCATAGTACTTGCTATTGCAATGGGTCTTATTGAAGATATTCTTCCTTCCTTCCTTCCTTCCTTCCTTCCTTCCTTCCTTCCTTCCTTCCTTCCTTTCTTTCTTTCAATATTTACTGAAAACTGTCACATAACTGTAAAATAAGCTATCTTTTTCTCGCATGCTGGTCCTAACTTATAGATTCCAATTACTCTGCAATGTGCGACTCCTGAGACTGTGAAAAACTCCATCTCTCCATGTTACTATGATCTTTCTTTCAGATCTTTACTTCCTCTCAACTTCAGGAGAGTAAAAAAATAATTCTAAATTTAATTTCATTTTAACACTGCAAGTTTTTTCAAATGTCTGTTCATTAGGAAATTTGCTGCGATAAATTCCCATTGTAACTTCCAGCTTGCAGCTATTTCTGCTGTTGAAATGCGAGAGATGCAGATTGGAAGAACCTTTGGGTAAAGATTTTTTGCAAAAAGTTTTCACTGTCCTTCCTCCCCTGTGAACATCAGACGTGGCAAATATATGGCTTTTAGAGTACTTGATTAAATCACAAAGGAACCACTTAAACTATCATTGAAATAACTACTCAAAATTACTAAAACCATCCCCACATTTTACCTTAGAGCCTGGTCATACCAATTCTTATCCTCAGCAGCATCAAAGGTGTGTGAACTAACGCAGATGTACGTATTTTACACAGCTGGAGAGTAAACAATAATTTTAGCGAATTGAGCATCACTGCATCTAACCCCAACATGAAACCTATCAAAAACATACTTTTGAGTAAGGATAGTCCTGTATTTTTATTTTGCTCTCCTGTCTTTCTTTGCAATGGTGTTGATATGTTAGAGGTGTACCTTTTGCTGTACTAGTTAGAATTTGTTCAAATTATTTGCCTGTGAAAACTCCTGGTGCCAGAGCTCTTTAGTGAAATATTTTAGAATTATAAAAAAGAAAAAAAAAAGTGGAGAAAAATATATGTACTTCCCTATATAGAGATATATTTCTCATACACAGTTGTACTGTTTTAGCTAGTATGTGAAAAATAATCAGTATGCAAAAGCATATGTCTGTCAGCATTTTAACATGTAGAAGTACACTTCTGAAGCCTTACTGAAATAGAAGGAAACTGGTTATAAAAATGTACAGACTGCGTAACTGACAAATATGCAAATAAAAAACTTGTGATGATATTCAAACAATAGAGCTATTTGAGAAAGAGGCAATGGGATTAACACTCCCACATACTTCAAAACTGATTATTTGGATATAGCCTTCTTTGGTCACTGAGGATCTATGATTTGCATTAATCCCTAGCTTAAAGACTACTGTGTTGAAACAATTACATTAGTAAGCCAGAAACTCTACACTGTTCCTAACTGTTATGCAAATTTCCATTTCTGATACGTATTTTTGGGTTACTATCCAGAAAATGCAATTTTCCTTTTGAGACATAACATAGAAACAACATAAGAAGAACAAACAGTAGCAGAGAACCTGCCCAGCTTTATTCGAAGCCAACTTCCTCTCCCTTCTGTATCTGAACTAGATTCTTCCTCCTTTTCTTTTTCCTCCTTTTCACGTCTCTTTCTTTTTAAAGAAGGCTAGAATTGTTCTGGGATGTATTTTCTTTTCAGAAACTCAAAATTCAGATGGAAATCAAAGTTCCATCATTTATTCCCCAAAAGATCATTTTAATTTTGGTTTGGGTCTTTCAGGCCTTCCATGAAACTCCAGTTTCAGCTAGGATTCACTTTCCACTTCATCTGCAGAGAAGTATGGTTTACAACACAGACTTCTTTCACAGTTGGAGAAAAAAAATTGAATGGCTTCAAACAGCAGCAGCTACTAGATCACAGAACTGTAGAATAATTCAGGTTGGAAGTGATCACTGGAGTTCTCTAGTCCAGTCAACCTCCCTCTCAAAGTGGTATCAACTATGAGATCAGACCAGGTTACTCATGACTTTATCAAAGTCAGGCACTGGAAATTTCCAAAGATGGAGATGGCAAAACCTCTCTGGGCAACCAGTTCCAATGACGGACAGCCTTCATGGTGAAAAAGTTTTCCCTTACAACCAGTCTGAAACTCTCTTATTTCAATTCACGTCTGTTGTCTCTTACCCTCTTGTCATGCAGCACTGTGAAGAGCCTGTCCTTCTTGATAACATCCTCACAGACACTGTCAGGCTGCTGTTAGGTCTCCCTGAAGCCACCAAAGAAAAGAGAGTTTTTTTCCACCCCAGGCTGAACAAGAGCACTACCCTCAGTTTTTCTTTACACTGCAAATGCTACAGCTTCCTGACCATACCGATGGCGCTGTCAAACTTGCTCCAGTTTATAGATGTCTTACTTTTACTGGGGACCCAAAACTGGATGCAGTATTCTAGATAACAGGAATCTTTCTCTTGGAGAAAAAAAAAGTTTTTTTTTTTTTTCCCTGAAGATCTCCACTTGTTTCCATCCTTTGAGCATGCCTGTGTATAGATACAGTTGCATGTTCACACATACAAATATTCTGGACCTAAATATCTCTTCCCTGATTTTGTATAATAAAATGGTATTTGGATTTTTTTTGATTATACTAATGTTAGTAAAAGACCGATTAGTATAAAAATACACATTTTAATGTTACTGTTTATACCTATATGCATTCAAAAATTGCTAATATATGCACACAGCCATTACTTTTACAACCAAACCCCTAAAATATGATTGTGCATTAAGCCATGGCCTTGTACACTTTAACACTAGCCTCTAGTTTTTGGTTTTGTTTGTTGTTTTTTTTTTCCCTTAGATTTGTTTCTCCTAAGTTAAAGGATGAGGTAGAAATCTCAGTTAAAACAAGGAAACAAAGAAGAAAAGTATGAAAAATGCTTCTTCTATGGCCAAGGAAGACCTAAGAGCATAAGGAGGAGAAGGCACCAAACACAGCCAAAATTCCCAAGCCACTGTGGTGCTGGCACCGCAGAGATGACAGAAGGTGGGAGAAGCTGGCAAAGGGATGAGAGAACAGCAGGTGAAGGAAATGTGCACCCTGCATAATAACATGTCTCATTGCAGATCTACAGATCAGATGAGGAGTGGAGCACGTGTGGAAGCCTATACTTTGCTCACCGGGGAGCTCTGAAGTCCAAAAGAGAAATAACTCCAGGGAAACAGTCTTGAACAGCAGATTGTCTAGCTAACTCACTTGGATCAAAGCACCAAACTTCCACCTCAGTCCAAAACAGGCTGCCTGAAAAACACGCTCAGTACTTACTCCAGATTACCATAGCATGGCAAGTGGCAAAAGAAAATAAAAAGACCCAGTAGACATTTACGCAAACATTCCTTAACTAGTCTCCACATACAAAACAGAGAGTAAACTTTCATTCATTTGGGATGGGCTGGGGAATGAAATCTCTATGTTGTCATTCATGATTATTGTGGCCAGCCCACCCTTGGCCTGATACAGTCCCTGAAGCTTTATGCACACATGCTATATATTCTTTTCTTCATCTACCCCTTTTGGCACGTGTTCAAAGTACTGCCACACTATTGCATGACAGAGGCTGCAGATGTTCATGTAATATATGGGAAACTGTAAAGGAAATATTAAGATGTTCATAAGAATCCTCATAATGGTGCAATTAATTTCTAACCAAGGCAAAAGATAGATATGAGACCTCAAACATTTCTACTTATGCACTTACAGGAGCCTTTCTTGAACCAGGTGAGGGATGTAAAAGGCAACAATTCCAGGTGGCCTTTGGCTTTCCCAGCTGTGTCTCTGCATGCTCAGACAACGTCTCTACAGAGAGGCTGTGGAGTCTCCATCCATGAAGAGAATCAAAACCCATCTGGATGTGGTCCTGGGCAACTGCTCTAAGTGGCCCTACTTGAGCAGGGGAGGGTTGGACAAGGTGATCTCCAGAGGTCCCTGCCAACTTCAGTCAATCTGTGCCTCTGTAAGTCCACTTCAGAATGCATTACAAAAATATCCATCCTCTAAGAACAATGAGGTAGGAGATAAAATCTTTCATTTTTTGATGTTCTGAACTACTATGTAACTTGTATAACTTAGTAGTGATACAATAGTTCTTGCCCCAGGGGATATTCAGATGGGTATTTCCACACCTTATGACTAAAATCTTGCAAAATACCACCATCGAACTTACAAAGAAACTCTGCTTGTTCAAATTCAGGGCCATAAGTTAATAACATGATACATTCTAATGGTGATTTCTGCAAGCAATAGTTAGTTTTGTTAACATTTCTGAGATTTAAAGCATTTACATCAGTAAACGGAGACTGCTGTTTACTACACTTGTTAAATACTATATGTTAGTGCAAACTTGACATAGTATCTCAAAAACATAATACAAAAGTCAGTGAAAAATCTCCTGCAATGTGCAGAGACCAACACAAGCAAACTGTTAATTTTGGAAATACCGATAAAAAACTGCATTTCCATTTTAAAATTATTATACAAATCCCATTTAAGTGAGTAATAAGGGTGCTACAATAAATTCTTCCTAGCTTGGTAAATCATACCATAATTTGTGCACACACTAAATGCTGACCAAATTCATTCAAAGCAATAATCACAAATTGCTTGGGGTTTCTATTCACTATTAACAGGCTTTAAATAAATGCCTATGAGATTTAGGAACAGAAGTTGGTTTTGAAACTTCCCTCCAAGGTTTTAATAAACTTAATGAGAAGGGGAAACTCTAAAAACCTCTAGTAACCTGAATATTTTTCACTTGTAAATGCTTAAACACTGAAAACATACACAGTTCTGCCACTGCAAATACTTTTTAGTCATAACTAACTAGTCCTCTTTATTTCCAATGAACATAATATTCACACTGCATTTATTATTTACCTCTACAGCCCACATCCCTCATCACAGACATTCAGCCTTCAGATTCACAATTTTCTGCTGTGTTGATGCCAATTCTCCTGCCTTTAACCTGCTGGCAGCTCTGTATCCCCTCTCACACAGGAGGTCAGGACAAAATGAGAGCTGTAACCCAACATCACTCCATAAAACAACCTAACTCCTTCACTGGACCACACAGAGCTTGTCCTTAGGGACTAAAACCCACTGATCCATGCAAATGTTCAGCGCAGCCCACCTAAATTAATGAGAGAATGGCTATTTCTCTCATCCTACATACTGCTACAGAACATAACGAATTATAACATACATATTATGCTGAGGTTCAAAAAGAAAACAGTCTCTTAGAATTGCACATTTTATTATTTTAAAATTATGCTGATTAAGTTAGATATGTGCAAACAACACGGAAGAAACAAACACTTCTGTCAAATGGTTCTTTGGTCTTCATGTTTTTAAGTAAATGCATTGCTACAACACAGCTTTTTCATTCATATGAGCAACAACTGCCAGCAACCTTCCCCTTCCCTTAGAGGAAACTAATAGAAAATTTAGGCTATAAGAAAAGGACTTCTATTTCAAAGAGGTGGTTGGTGAGCAGTAAAGCAGAAATGCAGGCCTTGATTCATTGATGTATTCACATTTCCAACAAATACCTATTTGATAAGGCCATTTCCTCACTCACAGTCACAGTACAGAAAATTTCCCCTATGTGTCACTGATTTATATTAGTATTAATTATTTTACCTGTAATAAACACGCAATGTCTGGATTTCTTCTTCTAATTTTTTGCACCGTTGCAGAGCAGCCTCTTTTTCTTGTTGCAAGGCTATCAAGTCTGCCTGCAAAACAATAAAGAAACAATAAACAACTTATTCAGAATATCCATATTGCTTTGAAAACATAGCAATCCTTTGTGCATTCATTTCAGACACACTTTATTATAATTACATATATAAATTTATACTGTCTTCTGATACTGCCTATTTAATTCTTATGAAAAAATTCTTCCTTGTTCTAGTATTGCAATTTTTTCTAGTTTTTTTTTTTTT
>VZTL01007914.1:0-10064 GCA_013400535.1 Scopus umbretta
AGAAGATCTTATATCATGTATAAGCACAAACTATATTTCCACCCAATGGCTCTGACCCCAAGCCCACTAAATGACAGCCAACCTGGCTCATCTGCTTCTGAAGAACAGCTAAGCGATGGAGAAATGACCACATCCCATGGTGCACCAATCATGCTGAATTTTCTGCTCTTCTGCTTTGCCTGTCAGATTCAGACAGGTTCTGTAAACCTCAGGAGCCTTCACAAGGAGGGCTGAATAATCAAGACCAAATACATTTTAAGGAAGTGCATCTATTTTTGAAAAGATCCTTATATGCCCCTGTTTAGCTTTTCAGACTTTGGGGCACTGTATTACACTGAGATCTGCTGTACATTGGTTTAAATTTAGCATCCACCTATACTTCCTCCGATACAGCCGCTCTCCCTGAAATTCTACAGGAAATTAATATACTGTGTATTTTTGCATAAACTTCACTGTTTCTCAGAGACGAGAGCATCAAGCTCTTCCTTCAACAATAGTTAAAAGACAGCACTGCAGTTATTTTTGTCCTAGATTTTTAATTAAAAATCTCTGTGGGAGGAAGGAAACTAGACAACCCACAAGGAGCATTTAGGGTGGAATTTATGCTGTGTTAAATGAGCCCAAAGGACTCAAACCGCGCACAGGCTGATGCAGCACACACAACAAAACCCACCCTCAGCCTCAGTTCTCAAGCCGAAACCTTTCCATGCCTACCTCAGTCCTTCCTTCTCTCCCAGTTTATCCATGACTTACCCACTGAAAACAAGGAGACAGGATAAACTCTTTGCACTGGCGCTTTCCTTGGATTCAGCCGGAGGGAGCTTTAGGCACGCAGGTGAATGAGCACACCCACATCATATAAATTTAACTGTGTGGTTGTCTCTGCTGATCTCCTCCTACCTGTTCAAATAATACTATCCCAATATTTTTGCCAGTGACTACTCTGGTACTCGTACAACTATCCCACTACCAGATGCAGCCGTGTGTGTGCCAGGCATAAGCCAGACAGAAACTCTTTGTGTGAGTTATCAGCCACAAGCTAAAGCCCTGGAGAATCACAGCAAGAAAGCAGTTATGACAGTGTGCATTTTGCCTCTGAATTTATTTCAATGAAAAAGGAGGTTCTCCAAGTGACTTAAACGTGCTTTGTAGTGATTGCAAGCTTCCTTTTTAAGAGCATCTAATACATTTCAATGGTAATTAGTTGGAAACACCTGATACGGAAGACCTGAGTCACCTTTCCCTCATACTGCTTTTATACTTACATAGTACCAATGGTGGCAGTGAAATTCCTCCTTGCTCACGCCAGCATAAACCGAGGCAGGATCTGGCTCCTGATCTCGTGGGCAGCAAACCTGACAATACAACTCTTGACAAAAGACAACAAATCTGAAAGCCGTGGAATTCAGAAAGAGGACTCTTCTCATCATTTTAAAGCTAACCTATACTGACACCAGCTTTTTTTGTCACTGAATGGAAAGATCCAAGCCAAAACACCCAAACTGAAACAAAACAGTACTGCTTGGCTACAACCCCTCCTTGCTACAAGCACTGACAACTGGAAATACAAGGTGGGTCAAAAGCACCCCAGCCTGGAGAGCCGGAGGTTCCCAGCTGGGGAGGGTAAGAAAAGCACTAACGAACACAAGGATATCTATGCCAGCTCCAGCATTGCCACAAGGGAGGGAAGAGAGCGCCAAGGAGGATATGGAGAACAAGAGGTACCTGCAGACCCCCATCTATAGATTTATGGATCAACTGACCTTCAACAGCTCCATGTTGAAAGCGTAAAGGTGGCTTTATAAACAAACAAAAATCCCTGCCTCCCACAGAAAGGCGAGCTGAGGCCTGGCACAGAAGGAAGATCAGGTCCTCAGCATCCAGACTGGCCCTGGCTGAAAGGAAGCCAAACACAATGCAGCCGATTCACAGCATTTTCTTTATCGCAGCGCTAAGAGCAGCCAGACAATGCTTTCCAATAAAGACCACAGCAATTTATCACAGAGAGACAGGAGCGAGCAGGAAACACTCCCATTATCTCCGCTATGGAAAGGAAGCAGCAAGGAGAACGGCTAAAAGGTGACAGACAGTTTTTATGAGGCTGGACTTCAGCCCTGCTCAGGGCTGACCAGCTCATCTTTTCCACACCAGAAAAAAAAGTGATAGGCTTCAGCTGCGTGGGTCTTACAAAACAGGAGCTGGAATTGCCGCACTATGGTTTTTCAAGAGAAACAAACCAAGGCAAATGAAAATAGTTCAGCAGCAACGGTGCTGCGTCAGATCTCCAGGCTGCAAAAATCAGGGAAGTTTTGTGGCCTCCTTAGCAGGGTGATGCTGACTTACAGCAGTGAGCGCGGGGCTGGGCGTCTAACAGGTAGAACAGAAGCAATCTCAGAGAGACCTGCGATGCTGTAAGGAGGTGGTGGAGGAGAACGAGAGCCTACGGTGCTTTCTGGCAACTATTTGGTCTGTATTACAAAAGCAAGGCTTTGAAGTGGTTACTGCCTACAAGCTCCAAATGCAGAAGAGTTTATAAACACAAGAGTCCAGATGGAAAAGATTTGAAAGGTTTGGGAGGGTAACAAGGGAAGGGATAAACAAGTATCTCTGAAGTGAAGCAAGGAAGCACTTAAAATGGCAGGAGGCTAGATGGTCCGTACAGAATTTGTGGTGCCTCTAAAAGGTACAAAACCTTTAACATCCCATGGCTGTGTGCACATACCGAATTCCCCTACAGGGCATAAACACAGACTGCTATTACCAGCTGCCAACAATAAATACTATTGCCCAACCATTAGCAATCAGTTGGCACAGCAACCAAAAGTGCTGGGAGCTGTACAAACATGTAATAAATAATTGCCCCTGCCTCAAAAAGCACACTGGGTTTCTAACAGGCTCAAACAGCACTTGGACCCAAACGTATTTGCTCAAGAGCAATAGACCACACCAGCTAATGTCTGAGTGAAGCAGAGAAAACTAGAGAGTGTAATGTTTTATTGCCTTCCCCTTGATCAGGTCAGCTCATTCTGTGTCTTTCCCAGCAAAACTAATCTTCCACTGCAGTCATCTCTGCATCTTTAGGGAAATGTATAAACATGGATATTAATGACTTCTCTCCTGTGTAGCTCACAACGCATCAATGCAGACACCAGTGATGTGATGTGATTGCTGTAAGGACAACTGGGTATTTTATAATGAACAATTTCATATCTGGTTAAAGGTGGAGGTGACAAGACAATAAAAAGGAGCTTTTCAAAACTGCTCACCAATGGATTCTGTGGACTCCTGTGGGAGCGGGGCTGAGCTGATACTGCGTCTGTCTGGCAATCTCAGGTAAACTGTCCCAACTGCAAGCCTCGCTGCCAAGAACTGCAGGCAAGGACCTGTCTGATGCCTCTGCCTCTCCTTCCAGGGCTGCCAATGATGCTGGATTCCTTACAGTCAGCTGTTGACAGCCTGCAGCTCCCACCCGAAGCAAACAGAGCAGGCAAAAACCATGAGTCAACCCAGGGAGAGAAGTAATCTAAACCAGCAAAAGGACTGTCACAGATCACTTTCCTCCTAGAAAGAAGCAGCAAAGACCAGGTTGAGCAGGATGCTAGGCTGGGTTACAGTCCAACTGCAGATTTGTCCAAGGTCAGCTGCTTGCTCTTGACAACCATACACCAGCTTTACCAACTGCTGCCTTGCCTGGGACACATGGACAGTCCCAGCACCACCCAGCCGCAGCCCCAGCCTGCGGGCAAGAGCCCCAGCCCACTCACGGGAGGCACCTCCACCACTGTCGCCGCACTCATGGGGAGTGAGCTTAGGGAAAAAACGACAACGAAGTTTTCCTCCCCGCTTGGCAATACAAGCCACTTGCAGTTCAGAAAGTTGTTTCTGAAGCAGTGCTCAGTCTGGAGTTAATGAAGTTGAGAAATGCAGCATTGAAATGGCACTCACAATGAGCAAAGGTGGGAATTAAATGAGATGGAGGTGACACTAACTCGCAGGAGGAAACTATCAGGTTCTGCGAACACTTATTCCCCTCAGCAGCCTGGCAAGGTAACTGTGCCATCAAGCAGCACAATAAAGTGTGGTCCTCCCAGCAAAGCTTTGCAGTCCCGTAATGGCACCAGCTTCTCCTCCCCACAGACTCCTTCATCTCCCCATCACCTGCCTTAAAATAACCTCTTACCATGCACAAGAAAAGGGTTGTATCGGTTTATTTACTCTGTGGTAGAAGAAATCCTAGAAGTTTTAGTTAGGTCCCGTGTTTCCAGACACCTGTCAGTCATGTGCAATTAAGACCGTTCCTCTCCAGAAGATCCTAGTCTGTTGGTGGCACTGCTTCCCCCAGTCACTCTGAATATGAAGTGTTTCCCATACCAAGTGTATTTCTCCTTTGCCTGCAAACAGCAAGAGTCTTTCCTACATGGTTCTAGCTACAAGGCACGTGCCAATCATCTAGATTACCAGCAGTGCTGGGAAAAATCCATCAATAAACCATGATATTTGGGACTACCGTATCTGATTGGCATTTTTTAAAGTTTCTCTCTGTACCTGTTGCCCACTGATCTCTGGACTGCCCTGCCCTGCCGATGACCAAGTCAGATGACCACAGATACGAATGCCAAGTATTTCACAGTCACCAGGCACTCACTTTTCACTGGCACAGGTGGCTTTTCAGGACCCAGATTTTCAACATTGCTAGAACACCACTGTATTTTCCTGCCAGCTCAAAGGCACTTCCAAGTAAGCATTACTGGAATTTGCATCTCTGCCACAGCCCTCTTACATTGCCAATTTGCTGCAAATAAAAACAAAGGTCAGCAGTGTGAAAGTGAATAAAGTCTTACGTACTTTATTTAAAAATAAACTACAGCCATGACTATCCTGACTCACAGTCATGACTTTATAGCCAAAACACTGACCAGTTCTTACTTTCTTAACTGTGAATACATAACAACAGTAACACTAAGTCTTTCCACTGTACCTCCAGTCACAAAGACAAGATTATAAATACATGGCATCCTCAACACTCGCTTGTCAAGGAGTTATTCAGACAGCCTGCAGACCAAGACTTGTTCTATACACGATTTTGTATCAGTTCACCCATGTTAAATTACAAGTATTATTTGCTGGTATATTTAAAGCGTGGATGTAGTCAGAGCCAAATAAAAGTGCTCTATACTGGAATAGCTTGTTCTCCTTTCCCACAGGGGAACAAGCTAGGCTGGTATAAGCACGTTCGTACTGGCATACCTGAATTCACACTAGGGGAGGGTTATATCAATGTTACAGAATGGTAGTTAAAAGTAGTGCAACTTGTTTACATAGGCAAGACCTAATTTTGCAGAGGATTTGCTCCTGATCTTTAAATCACTACTAAAACTCCTAATTCTACGCACAATCTAGACACAGAGCAGAATCGAGCCGATCGGGGGTTTAGCAGAATAAAATCACCACAAATCAATACAGACCACTGAATAGTAACAACAATAACAACATAAGAAGGAGGGACACTTTCATGTGGGCTCCCACTAATAAAGCCAGTTATATCTAGGGGACTCCATCCCTGTCGGTAGGCGAGAAGTTACCCAAGTTGTTCAGCAGCAGAGGGCAGTAAAATGGCCAACCAAATTCCTGAAAATGTCAGCTGATGAAGCAAATCACAGGATGCCACTGCCACAGCTGCTTCTAGCAGAATTCAAGCCTCAAGGGAGCTGAGTACCAGCATTTTTGAGCAGACAGCCAGAAATGCAAATAGGGTGTTCAGGTACTTCTAAATCTATTATAGATAATTCCTGCCAGTCAACAGTTCCCAAAGCATAAGGCTACAAATGTTCAAAGAACCCACTGCATATGAATGAGACTCAGTCCAGCTTCAGAGGCACGGGGACAGAAACAAAGAAAGAAGGGGAGACTGAAAGGAAGGGGATGACAGATGAGGGGAGAAGAGGAGGGCAGGTAAAAAAAGAGATTGAAAGGCATAAAGAAAGAGCCTACACAAAGGGAGATTTTAAAGAGCTATAGGAAAGTAGGAAGGCTGGGATCAGTCTCAGGGAAGGAGGAGGAAAGGACACTCACTGCAGCGCTCGCTGTCTCAGATGGCAATCACTTCTCTCCCATGCGACACCTGCATCCAGAGCCACCGTCCCTACCCCAGGTCCTCGCTGCCTGCTATGTGCACAGAGGCTTTCTGGTCCCCTCCTGGATGCTACACTCCTCCAAGCTGCAGATCAGCACAGGACCCAGAGAAGACACCCGCACGCAAAGCCTCTGCTCCAGGGGCACATGGCAATGAAACACACCTCCCACACACTGCCAGCACGCTGTCTACGATCTCAGCTCTTGCTCGGAAAACCAGAGCGACTCTCTAACCAGAGCCACAAAAAAAACAGGGTGACTGTGGAAGAAAATCCTGAAAAGAAGCACAGCATGATTCAACCCAGCGATATGTCCAAAGAGAGCCCGAAACAATAGCCCTGACGGGTGTGATCTACCACTGTTTGTCTGGGGAAGTTTAAACTGCAATGCCCATCGACAATAATTTAATTGTCAGCACTGTTAACAGTTTCACTGCTGATCAAAGCAGCTGGGCAGCGCTGAGAAAATTAGAGCCAGTTGCAGCCACTTATCAAAGCGCACCAGCAATAAATAATCTGCAACTCTGTGACAGGCTCTACTCCTGTCACACATAATCTCTCGCACTCTTTCTGTCTCTTTTTAGTGGCTTCTCGGCACACAGAATCACTGTGCAATCAGAAGGGGAAAAAAAAAAACACAAAAAAAACAGTTCACTCTTTTCTGTAATTAATCTGTAAGGAATAAAATAAATCCTTGCAACAGCGGGCTGCTGGTGGTGGAAATTACTCGAGTGCATTCTGCACAGGGCTCTGATACACCCGAGTTTGACAAAGATTTCTCAGCTGATGTAAAAGCATCATTTCCTAAGCCGCACAGAACCTAAACCTGCCATGCTGAGGCAGGTTTCCCAAGCACAGGCGCAGACATCAGGCACACTAGCACAGTATTACTGCTTTAGCTTTGAAAATAGTCCAATAGATGTTGCTAGTTACAGTATCCCGTAGCAATTGTACACATGTTTCAGTAGGCAAGCATGCTTAATTACAGCCCTGCTTCTTCCCACATCATTCTACATCTATAAAATATCCAAGTGTTCTTCCATCATGGGTTTTCCCTGATATTGCTAAATTAAGTAATAAACCCAAAACACACACCTCGGCCAAAGCTTGCTCCCAGGGCTATTTGTGTTGCTGCTGTTCTCTGCAGCATGTGCTCTCCCCTGGCTCTCGTGCTCTCACAGCGAAGGAAGAGTTTTGCAAATAACATCTATATCTGCTGGTATCACCAGCTGCAGTGTATCAGCCCGTGTCTTTTTGTATCCAGTTTTACAGTGACTTGTCTGGGTTTGTGTCAGATCAAATTCCTCCAAGACATCTGGCATGATGTGACTGAAAACAATACAAACTAAAAAGCTGTGGAAGAACTCCCACTTGCTGCACTGATTTCTCATGAATAACTGATATTCAAAATGGTGGAAAATTAAGATGACAGTGATAATGCTAACAATGAGAAGCCAGCATATCTGAGATATTTTACACCTTCAAAGTACTGCGCAAACACGGATTAAAACGTCTACATAAACACCAGCTTCTACACTCGACAGTCCACAGTTTGTTAAAGCCGCAGCATCTGCCGCGACATGAAGATCTTTTATTAGATCACAAATTTCAGCTAGCAGAGACTCTGTCGCTGCGGGAAACTGTTGAAATCCTTGTGGGAGGCAAAGCTTATGTGTCAGGCAGCACGAACACCACTGGGATCCTGCCGCTGCCGCCTTGGAGGAAGTGAGGCACCCCACAGGCCCCGTGCAAGGAGCCATGCCGAAGCCAGGGCTCCGCAATCCCTCTCCCATGAGGGGCCGGGAGAAGCAGGGCACCCAGGCCTACGTGTCTTGGGGTAACCAAGCAGGGGCAGAAGTGTGCCCGGGGGCTGCACGCTATGCACAGAAAAAAGTCCAGCCTCATTTAAGCGGGCAGAGAAATCCTGCAGTAAATTCTGTCAGCAAATGACACAAAGAGTGGAAAGTAACTTGTACTGCGTGTACCAGAGCTGGTCTGGGCAGGGGGCACAGTGAATCCACCCAGCGCGTTTGGGGTCTGGGGGCCAGTGTTCAGACAAGAGCGTTTCTCTCGCTTTCAGACAGTTATCAAAGGAGCCCTCTGTGGGTGAGTATTATGACCTGAGAGAAAAAATTGGGATGAATTTGAAGAGAAAGGCTTGCGAGCAACTGGAACTGCAAGGGGTCTGAGGTCTCCATCGAGCCAAGGGGATGCAGGAGGGCTCCTGGCTGGGAAGGACACCCTGAGACCACCCTAGTTCTGAAGGCACAGGGGATTTTTGAGGGCACATGAGACAAGGATCTGCCAGAGACAGTTTTGTCCAAGAAGAAGATTTTATGGGCTCTGCAGGTCCCTTCCAGCCCTATGTTTCTTTTGGTTTGTAATTCCCCCATTTCCATTGCCTAGAGCTGCAAAGATAAGTCAGTTTTTCAGCACTTCCTCACACTGTTTGGCATTTGCAGCAGCGCCAGCAAATCCAACAGTGCCGCAGCCGGTCGCCTCTGAGAGAGGGCAGGAAATTTTTGAACAAGGTAGATGTGGAGGCAGCTCCAAGCAACCCCTTCTCTGTACCAAACCACTAAATTTCACAGCAACCTGGAGGCTCCTCACAAATAGTTTTGGACTGTGGTCTGCCCTTGGCAGCCACGAGAGTCGCTGACTCCATGCAAGGCACAACAATCTGGAGAGGGGAACTGCCGTTCCATCATTTGTGAGCAATGGCACATTTATGTCCGCCATCTCTGCCATGCCAAAACAAGAGGAAATCCTCAAATTTCTTCCCAGAAGGAAGCTATTATACCTCCTTTCTAAGATGTCCTGCCTCTTTCTTACACGGCCTAGTTCAGAATTAATAGCAGAACAAAATTCATTTCTGCGAACTGGTATGTGGTTGCTCTCGTGCTAGCTTGTACTGCCTGGCTGGACTTGGGTCAGCGGTGACTTGTTTGGCATCAGTGTGGACAGGATCAGTCTTAACACTTCTTGATCTTAAAGAGACTTGCTTGAAAGTCATCTTCCATGTGCTTGGTAATAGCATTCATACTGTTTCTTTGTTTGTTTATGCTCTTTTTCTGCCAAGCAACAGCTTCCTTCCTGTACTTGGAAAAGCACAACTGGGTCCCCAACCTTATACTAGGTGATTTTCTTTATAAGTTTGGCTGAACTGCTTGCTTTCCTAAAAAGCAGACGAAACATCTTGATCTTCAAAAAAAAAANGTGGAAATGCCATGAGGTCTTCTCCAGCGGCTCTGGCAAGGGTGGCTTAGCACAACTGAGCCTACCAGGCCTTCCCCTGATTGTACAGTCTCCAGGATGTATTTCTAGCTCTAAAAAAAAACAAACCAAAGCAAACAAACAAACAAACCAGAAACAACTTGTTTTTCTTTCTTGTTTTAGACCTGAAATCCTCTTGAAATATCATTGAGGTGAAAGAGATTTGGGCTTTGCATTTTTCTATGGTTTCAGAGTGCAAAAACACAAATATTGACACAAAAGAAATGTGCTGGGCTCTACAGTACTGCTTTTCCATTAAGCAAGATGAGGAGCAGACAGAGGAAGAATTGCTTTCTGGTGTACATGGGCCCATGCTTTCTCACTGCTTCCAGACTCCCCATCAATTACACATTTTCACTTCTGCACATTTTGGAATGACACAGGCAAGTCCTTGGTTTCTAGTAAGCAGCAGATTAAACCATTTTATATCCAGAATTCTGATAAAGAAAAAAAACTTTTGGTTCTAAACGGCTGTTCTCAAACAGTCTTACAATATCTTTCATGCTGCACCTTCTCATGTTATTTTCAAACTAAAGCTATTTTTTTAAACAAATATAATTAATTCATCTGTTTTCTTAAACTGCTTCCAAGATGCTCTGTAAACAGGGCCAAGTCTTAATCATGCTCCCTATCATGCCATAAACCAAAAAAAAAAAAAAA
>VZTL01007918.1:0-14406 GCA_013400535.1 Scopus umbretta
AAAATAGGCTTGGTTCTCCCCTAATGAAACCATGAGCTAATGTACTGGAAAGATACTGAGGTTTCTTTGATATGCTGAGAAGAGTGTTTCTTTTTCATCTGATGAGACATGGCTTCTTGCTTATCAGCTCAAGGCTAACAGATGTCTGAAAACCTGACTTCTTTCATCACTATTTTTCCTTTTGGATTGTTGGAAGAGCAAAATAAGACTTTGCTCTGCTTTGAACAGATTTCAGCTATTATAACTAAAGAATAAGGATCCTCCCCGCCCCCAATCTCTTGACTCTCTTGGATGGGAAGGGATTTCTGGCATTCTGTTCCTTCCATGGTTTCCAATTTGGGGTTCTTTCTCCCCTAGAAATAGCTCTCTAGGATGTATCTGTGCAGCTGTTAGGGCTTACCAAGGCAGCAATAGAATAACCTTGCTATGACTCCAGTTTTATCATTTTTCTCGTTGTTGCTGTTGAAGCTGGCAGAAGACATGCTCTTGTAACTTAGCAAGTCACATTCGTAAATGTAGAGAATAATTGCCGTACGCAGCACCCTCACAGAGTGTACGTGCTAAATAGAAAAGGTTGGGAAAGCTTTACCTGTTTTGCTTTAGAGATAAAAACCTTAAATTGGATAGCATGTAGAGACGCATTTTAAAATACATTTCCAGTAAACTTTCAGCATAACATTTCGTAAGTAGTCAGTGGAAAACGCTCTGAGTATTACTCAGTATGTGAAAACTACTATCGTATCTCTGCTTTATGGTTATTTGTAAAAGCAAGAATCACTTCCAGAAAGTCAGGGTTTACTTGGACAACTGTAGTGTTGCCCAAGTTGTTGTTATTTCTCAGCTTAACCCCTCCTAAAGCTTGTTCAGAGCTCAAGTATAACATCCCTCATATTAGAGCGGGTACTGCCATCACCACCCGTATTTGTTTCTGACCAGAATGATCAAAGTTCAATGTCAGAGGGCAGGTGTTTTTTTAAGGCTGTTGCACGTGGTTCAACATATGCTTGGTTCTCACCAGGCACAATTCTTTCATAATGTGGACAGATTTTATGGGAAACTGCATGCTTGTAACTTTGACATTCTGGTCGTTTTTATCAGGTATAGTGTTTTGTTGATGATAACTAGGTAATAAAGAGCTAGTTGCTTAATGACGAGTGTGAGTAGCATTTACTGTTGTGCTATACAAGTAACAGTATGAATAATATTATAAGCAGCCTATTGAACCTTTTAGGCTCCTTAAAACGGAACTAATCCCTTACTAGACATTCATAAATCATTTATTAGCTTTCTGTTGTCTTTCAAACTTTAATATAAAAAAGCCTTAAAACCATTTGTATTAATGAGAACCTGCTGGTTAAGGATTCTGAGCTGTTGATTTATTTGGGAATTATGATTAACGTTTAGGATACTGAAATAATAATAACTGAAATACTGAAATAACTTCTTTGACATTATTTAAAACTCTTTATGCCCTCTAAAAGCTGCTTTTAGCTTATTCTGTTTGTTGCAGAGCAGTAAACTTGAAATGCAGATACTTTAACGTTGATCTTTGGAGTGAAATGGCACGTTTGCAGGCTGTAAATAGAGCAGCAGAAAGACGACAACAGACACGGTAGTAGCTCTGCGAAGTACCTTAAAAGACAAGCTTCGTCAGGTCAGCTAGTCTACTCTAAGGGTATTACACACGTTACTAGCCCCCAGCACGTGCAGGGTAGCTTGTCTCTGTCCACCTAACGTTGAGTACTGGGGGGTACAGGGCAGATCTGTGTTTATGGCAGAGTAGGTGGTATATCCCAACTGCAAGTTCTAGTATATACTTTGGAGTAGTTAGTTTACTGTAACATCCTCGATTTGACAGGTAAAACAAATAACTGCTCATTTTTGTGAACTGCGTGCACTTCTCGGAACTTTGAGTACGGTTTTCTCCTGAAGTTACTGTTTAGTCTTTCTTACAAGTGATACGTTTTCATGTAAGGCAATACCAGAAACTATTTTAGATTAATTTTGGGGGACTGATTAGATTGAGTATGCCTGGAAGTCATCATTTGAAAAGGAGAAATAAAGAATTGCTAATATGCATGAAATTATCCTCAGTGTAGTGGGTAGCTGGTGTTCTGGCTTTGCGCTGTATTTCCAAAGCCATCACTTGGGTGTTTCTTGGCAAGTTATTCCCATTACCTGAAGCTTTACATCCTTCTTTCCTTTACATATCGAGGCATCCACAGTCGTTTCATCTGGAACTTTTATGTGCATGTTTAGGAAGTGACTGCCAAAATTAAAATGGAAGGCTGCATGAGCAGGTCCGGGACCTTTAGACCATAAGTGCTCTGGAGCTGGAATTGCCCTTTGTTTTGAAACTTTGCGATGTCCTTATCCTCTAAGCTGAAATACCAGTTAGCTTTCATAATGAACACAAATAGTACAACACTAGGGTGTACTCAGGAAAATTGCAGTATATCTCAATTTTCACTTAAGAATTGAAGGATTCTTTAAGAAATAGATAGAAAATGGAAAATGCTTAGAATTGTGTGTTGAGTACAAATACATATTTTTAGAACTTAACAACTTTTAGCATTTGATTTCCTACTTCTCTATTAATAGACATGCCTTTAATAGTTTTTTTCTTTTTTCCTTTGCTGTTGGTCACCATTACTACTTATGGACAGATATTTATGTTAAGTCAAACAGAAAATGAAATGGATGGTTGATAAAACAGAAATGTTTTTCCAGTCATCCTTTTCATTAATGCTGTCACTTACAATGAAGATAAGCTACATGCCGTACCTCTGAAGCAGATCCAATCAAGCCTATGTGACTTTACTAACCTTCACTGAAATTTACTTGCTGAGGGTTATAATGAAGAAACAGCTTTGCTGGCTCAAGCACCTTTGATCCACGTTTGTTCTACATTTCAAAACAGAATTTGCAGATGAGTATCTAGGTGTTAAGAAAAGATAAGGGAATGCAGTTGTGGTTGCTTCAGTGCAGAATCAATTATACTGCATTATACTTCTATTTCAGGGACTTTTGCCATTTTATTCTTTGTAGGAAACCCAAGATTTTAAAAAACTGTCAAATAGGATCGTTATGAAATAAACCAAAAAACCCTCCTATGCTTCCTGTGTTCTGGCTGTTTTGCTGCAGACTGTTTTAACCAAATACGTGTTTTTAAGCGTGGCAGTTCACTTGCCTCTTGTTACTTTAATTGCCAGTAACATGTTTCAACAGTGTCATATGGACCGATGAGGTATGTGTCCTGAAACGCTTCTAACAACTTCTCTCATCTTCTGACTATTCAGTATTCAAAAGGTATGCAGCTAACAAAGATTTCTGCTAAAAGCATCATGTGTTGCTCTTAAATATACTAGTCTTTCAGAAGCAGCCAGAAACATTTTCTAGCAAAAGAGATTGTATTTAAGATCTAGTGTACAGCTGAAACTTAATGAAAACTTTTTGTGGCTTATTTTCACAAAAGATTAGGTCTGAATATTAGATGAGGTCTGCTGTAGCTGTCTGTAATTTAAAGGGCAAATTAATCTACCTCCTTCACTTTTTTGAGTTAGACTTTCCAGACAGGTTATGTAAGAGCTAGTATGTTTTCCTGCTACATGACTTTTTAAAAATTGGAATTGGCAGTTTTAAAAACAGAATTAAACATATTGTTTACAAATATGTTGTGTAATCAGAGTAATTCTAATGCTTCAGCAGAACGTTTAAGGAACTGGAGATTTTATAGTGATAGTTCATAGACACTAGAACTCTTGAGACTGTTTCTATGAACACTTATATGATATGTTTCTGAAGCAGTCTCAGCATAGTAGCCTAGGCAGGTAGATCAACTTTACAATGGATTTTATCTGAAATTTGGAAGAGCTTTAATCAGAAACAGCACAAAGGAATGTTGTCTCAACATAATGTAGCATGTAACAACTCTGTTACTGACCTGATCCCTTGTTAAATGTAGTTTCTCATGGCGTAACTGATCAGTAAAAATAGTGCAACTGAAAACTGTTCCATGGATGAGTTTTCGATTACCATATTAATGAGTGGTTTCAAAGACTTAACACTAAGCTTGAACTCGTGAGAAAACTATATTCTGAAAAATATAGTTATTTTCCAAGTTATAGAACCACTGTACTTTTCTGTTCATTCATCTTTAGGTATAATATAGTAGTGCTGTCAGGTAAGTCATCTTCAGACAGGAAAAATAAAATACCTTTAGCTCTATTCTCCAAGTAACTCAAGGGAGAATTTGGAATTTGTTTTTAAGGAGGAGCCAAGGAAAATGAATGAAATGGCACACGGCCTGAGAGATACATGAAAACCCTTTCAGTTAGATTTGCTCACTGTATACTGCTTGTAATTAAAACACGTCCATTAACTGAAGCAAAAGAATATTTACAGCAACTTTAGTTATCGGTGTTTTATGTATCTCTCTGACATGGTCTTAGAACTCTGCGTCAAAGCATAAACAAGTGTATGAAAATAATAGTGAAAACTTGAATGTTCTGATAAAAAGATACTTCTACATTAGCGGGTTGATGGAGGGGACCCTAGCTGAAACTGCAATTTGGAAATTTTACTTTAATTTCAATCAGGAGTTTTTGTAGCTCGTATGGGTTGATATGCTGTTCAGCTGTTTTTTTTTATCTGTTAATGGTCATGGCCTTTCTGGCTTTTTGACTTGCAGAACACAACTGAATCTACTGTCGTTGTGGAGACCTTAGATGATGTACCTGAGCACGTGCTTAGGGGGCTTCCTGAGGACGTGAGGCTCTTCCCATCTGCTGTTGACAAGACACGGCTTGGTGAGTGCTACAGCTGTGAAAAGAGAATGAAGAGTTTTATACTAGCTCACATAAGTTACAGTTGCTGTGAAAGTCTGGTGCCTTTCTGTGCTGGGTAGAGATGATGTCTGGTGCATCTGTCTGAAATAACTTCTGTTGGAAAGAGTGGACAGCTCTCCCACATTCCAGGATGGTGTTCCTAGAAAATCAGAATTGGGGTCAAAGGTGGACCAAGATGCAAATAGATTAGGTTATGAAAATACTGATATGTTACTTCACTGGTTTGTTTTCACTTGTAACACTTTACCAGTTTTGTGTATTGCAAATACCTTACCGTTGCCTCTTCAGAATGCTGCGTGTCACTGTCCAATTGGTACACAAAGTTTTGATTTGTAAGAACAGATTCAGTGCAGACTTGGAAGCTGCTGTATGGAGCAAAGTGTTGTTTCTGTAAGATGTCCAAAATGCTTGGCTGCTTCTCTTAAGAAAGTTTAACATGGGAGAACTTTGACAGGAGTCGGAATTTCAGGCTGGATATTTGGTGTTGAAAGCTGGTAGTTTGAGGAATGAGGAATAAGCCTGACAAACCATGCACTACTGTTAGGAACAGGTTATAAGCTCCTTGGAGCAAGGTTAATCTTGTCTAGTATGAACCTGATCCAGCATGGTCTGAATGAGAACATTATGTTTAATTAGCAATTATTTGTCAATCTGTTCTTAGTTATCGTGCTATAAAATGTGAAATGCAGCTGTCCATTTTCAGTGCAGTTAAATCTTGTCAATCAATTTGTGGGCAGGTGCACAGATTTTAATCCATCCTAAAGGCTTTTTCATTCAAAATACACTATTAATTAGTTTCACAACTTTTGTGAGGGCTTCATTTGCCTGGCATTGTTTCAGAGAAAGCAAACGGATTTTTGTTTTAATAACATGTTTACTCAGCAAAACAGCTGAAATCTGGGACTTCACAATATGAAACCTGTAATGCTCTTACGGTATTTTGAGTATCACCTGAAGGACAATCGGGGTGGTTTTTTGTCTTCAAAGCTACAGTAGCCCATTAGCAAAGTGAAACCAGGTAAATGCTTAAACCTTTCATGACTGAAGTGAGTCTTGGGGAGAAGATTGTTTGAATTTGTTTTATTAAATGTCAGTTTCCGTATTGTGATCTTAATATTGTGGAATACTCCCCAGTCTGAGACAGACACATGTAATGATCTTAAGAAATACAAATTGTGCGTAGATGATTTGCTTGACATAAGCTAGATTTGTTTTAACTACTGATAACGTGTCTCTTCAGGTGTCTGGGCAACAAAATCAATTTTAAAAGGCAAGAAGTTTGGACCATTTGTTGGTGACAAGAAAAAAAGATCTCAAGTTAAAAGCAACGTATACATGTGGGAGGTAAGAAACCGCTTGTAAATGGACGAAGGTATCTGTCACTACATCAGTATATTGTAGTTAACCTTTAATTTTTCCAGAAGTTTTAGAAATAGACATGATGTGAAATAATTGCCGTCTATCAAAGTCTACCATGACAAACAGTTATTTATAGACACCTGAATTGAGCAACCATTCTGAATTACAAAGCTTTAAAATATTGGCATTGTTTGAAATGGCTGTATTAATTTTCTTATATACTTTGTCTGGATCACACCTCCCTTTAAAAGTCTGTTGCTGATAAAGCTTTGCTTTGTTGGCTTGTGAACTCTGAGTGGTATCCCTTCTGCAACTGAGTACTGTCAACTGCTTATGAAATTAGGGAAATTAGGAGGTTATGGAATCTCTTAAGGAAGCCACAGCATTCCTCCTCATCTAGCTCTTTGAAAACAGCTTTGTTATGGGAATGGGTTTTGCTTTTGGAGTTGTTACAAAAGTCCTCAACTGCTGCAGTATTTCTTGTGCTGCCTGCGTTTGGTCTTGCCTTAAAGCAAATACCATCTGCACAGCTGAATAGCTCTTTAAGTTCCACTGACAGTCATAAGACCTTAGATATTATGAGATTTCAAAATGTAGGTGTCTTAATCTGGAGTTGAATCCTTTCTACAGTGTCTTTAAAGCAGTTCATAACTACTTCCAAAGACTTCTTCAGTCTTTCTGAAGACACATACAGCAAATGCCTCTAGCGAAGTGAAGGGTCAAGGAGGGGAGGGATGGAGGAACTGTGGTGTAGCATGTTCTGGAACAGAACTTGCTAGTTTACAGATTTTTAGGCTAAAGATATTGATAGTAGTCATCCTTCTGGCCCCTGGCCTGCAAAAAATTGAACTGCATTTATGGTATGGGTACACATAGAAAGCTTAATGTTAACAACCTATCGGAGGAATTAATCTGGAACAATTTCCCATAAATGCAAATTCACATTCGGGAAAGTAATAAAGTGTTCAGGTGTAATGTTTGTTGCATTGAGCTAGTGTTATCACAAACTCCACTGCATAAGGTATCTCTGATATTGATCTGGTACAAGAACACTTAGTGAGATTGAATCAGTCAGGTAAATTATTGACCTTGCAATTGTTTTTCTCAGTGCTGGATTTTGAATGTTCTCAGTGGGTATGTCTTAATATTTTTTTTTTTAATTTCTGTTGAGAAATGATAGTCACAAGCAAGCTGTTATGAAGCTTTGTAGTTTGCAGTGCAGATGATAATGGGAACCCTTGCTAGATTTCAAAGTAATTGTGTGTTGCTTCAATACTGATTTTGGAATTAAAAAACAAACAAACAAAACCAAACAAAAAACCAAAACCAAAAAAAAAAAAGCCAGCTAAACTGAGACTGCAGCAGTTGACCCCCCATGCTGATGTCTGAAACCACTCCAGATTCTTAAATGTTAGAAAATAAGGTTTGTAAAAGGATGGTGGTGTGTGGGACTAGTTAGCTGTATGGACCTTCAACGAGGGGAATGACCTTTTCCACAAGAATCCCATTTGTTTCTTTAGTGAAGTTAATCTGAAGGCTGCTAAAAGCTGGCATCTCCAGTCCATTTTAATAATTTTGAACTGTCATGCTAGAGGATCATTCTGAAAAAGATTAGTTTTTTGTGTCAGCGTATGCTTGCTGCGTCTGAGGAAAGAAATTTAGACTTGAACGTATTTTCATTTTCTGTCAGAGAAAAGCCACAGATAGGAAAATGACGGCGAGTGACTGAAAACTGAGGGAAATGCTGTCTGCCGATTCCGAATGACTGGTACAACTGTGTGGAATGCTCTTGGTCATGGTTTATAGGAATCCCTTGAAGTCACAATCTTACGTAGAGGAGTTGGAGCTATTTCCTTTCTCGCCATGCACAAGGCCTTTAAACAAAATTCTGTAAATCAGAATCTTTAAGTGAAAAGTAATAAAGCATTTTGTTTTGTGCAAAAACCATAATGAATAATATGAAAACATAATAAAGTAATATATAAAAAAAGTAAGAAGTGTTCTGTTTTGCCATATATTCCATATCTGCTAAGTCTTCCACAGCATTGTTTGGCTCTTTTCTTCCACTTTAACCAAAAGGATTGCTTTTACAGCCTTGGTCTGTGAAGCTGTTCACGTTTTCGTATCGCAAGGGCTGGGTGTGCTGATGGAACATTCTTACAAAAGTCAGCTGATGAATTCCATGCTGGAATAGTTTAAGTAAGGGAGATGTTTTCGCTTTGTTTAGAAGGAAATTAAGATGATTTTGGAATATTTATTGAAACTTTACCTTTATTGATAAAATTCTATTTTATTAAATCAACAATATATCAACACAAAAGAAATCAAATTTATTAAAAGGTTCTTGTTTTAAGCTGTTGTAGAACTGTACTTGAAAATGTAAAACCATTGGAAAAGACTTAAAATGACTTGTAAGTATCAAAAACAATAAAAAGCTAAAACATTGTTTAACAGAATGGGAAAGTTATGATGAAATTGGGGTTTTAGTTTATCCTTTATCTGCAGTGGTGGTGTGAATGGTGCAGGAAGTGATGAGCTAGAGAGGCTGGGCTTTGAAAAGAGCTCTCGGGCAGAGGCTGATGTTTATAGAATTGACCAAAAGGAAAAAAGCAAATAATAAGATATAATCAAATTGCACATATTTTTTCCTTTTTTCTTTTTCTAAAGATCTGTGAGCTGCCCAATACTTCTGAGACATTTTGTACCTGGTAGTATGCCTGTGTTCTGAGACAAAGTAATGGAAGAACGATAGTTCCAGTTGCCAAACAGTGGTGTGTTCTTTGGTTTGGAAGAAAAAAAAAAAACGTACAGCATCCACTGATGGCTCTTCTTACAGGCCTCTAACTCGGATTATAATAAGAAAAGCAGGAGATGCATAACATGTCTGGAAAGAGAAGCAGAGTTGCCTGTCATCAGAGAATACTGAAGATGTCAGTAACCTTGCTTTACTGCAAGCTGTCTTGAAGTGTAAAACAGGAGTAGATGTTAAAAACTTTTTTCCAAGAATGGAAACCAAAGATTTTACATAGCATCTTGGAACATGCAGATGTTTATTGACATGATCAACTGTTTTAAGGTGATCACAAGATTTCTGAAAGGTTAAGATTTTCTTTAATAAAGTTTAAATATAAATTATGCTTTCCGTTATCATTACAAATAAAGCAAATCCTTCTAACTTCTATATAGTTACTTTTCCCAATTCATCAGATAGTAAAAGTAAAGCTCTATGGCCTTTATATCTTAAAATCAGTCATTGTACTAAATGCAAAATCTAGGAATTGTTTCAGGCTTGCCAAACAGAAAAGCATAAAATTTTTTAAGTGTTTAGGCTTTTGAGCCCAAAACCTTCAGAGAAGGGCTTGCAGGCCAAAAAGTGTGTGTGTGTTGTTGGGTTTTTTTTTTTTCCCAATTGTACCAGTTCCACTAAAAAGACTGCAGAAGCCCAGCAATGCCCCCCCATACAACCCCTACCTCTGCTCATAATCCTTTGTGTTATCTCTGCCCGTAGATGATGGTTACTATGTACAGCTTTAAAACACGTAGTGTTTTTCTGCACATACGATTCAGCGTTAACAGTTGTCCATTAGCTTACCGCCGTTTTTACCTCACAGGTGTATTACCCAAACTTGGGATGGATGTGTGTTGATGCAACTGATCCAAAGAAGGGGAACTGGCTGCGATATATAAACTGGGCACGTTCGGGAAAGGAACAAAATCTGTTTCCTCTGGAGATCAACAGGACCATATACTACAAAAGTTTAAAGGTATCAATGTCTGAAGAATCAGTTACTGCTCTGTTACCTTTCATTATTAATACCTTTTATTTACCTTTATTCAAATCCTATTTTATTACAATTTGTATTAAACAGATTTTGAAACATTTTATGAAATATAATTAAAATATTGCAAATGCAACATTTCATTGGTCTAAATTATTCTGTGCCAATGCAGTTGATAATAAGATCTGCTGTTAAAATACAGGATGTGTATGACCACTGTGTCTGTCTAGTTGGTTAATGATATGCTGTAGCACCAAATTTGATACAAACTAGAATGAAAAACTAGAGCAGATTATACAAAACAAATGTTTTTTCTATTTCTGTAGATATTGAGACACTTTCCATGGAGGATTTTTTTCAGAAATCAGTTACTTTTATGGTCTTTGCATTGTATAACAAAGATTGGTGTCAAGACACTTTTATAGGAAGCTTCATGAAACAAATTTTCCTGGGTTTATACCTTTTTGGTTTTATTCAGGGAGTCGGGGACAGGAAAAAGGATGTAATTTCTGGGGCATTGTATCTCCCAAACCAAGAAAAAAAATGGTTTAACTATTGGCAATGGTAGAGTATGTTAGTGTTAGACTCTTGTGGCTATAAAGTATTATTTGAATCTTTGATCAAGAACCTACTACCAGTGAGTATATATAGCTCAACTTTGTTTTTATTTAAAATGCTTTTGTGGTTTTGGGGTATATGCAGCCTTGCTGTTAACGCTGTTGCTGTTTCTTACATTTCCTTATAAGGCTGACAACAGCTATAAGTAACCGATCTCACTTAAGAAAAGAATGAGTTGATACCGTGCAGTTTTGAAGTCTATAGGGCAGTAGAGCATATGTGAAATGGTTACATGTTAGGTCACTCAAAGGAGATGGGGGCGGGTGGGGGAACGTTCTCAACATTTTCTGAACTTTCTAATAGCTTTCAGGTAGCATTCAAGTAGAGGTTCGCTATTGCCAGCCAGACTATTGACTTCAGTGTTTATTCACTGAGGGCAGGCTCCCAATGTGAATCTGTAGCCAGCTTAGTTTTCTCTAGACACTTTATCTTGGGTTGCCTCTGCCTTTGCCCATAGTCACACTAGTTCATTAACGTAAGTGTGCTTTTGGAGTCACTCTGACATTTTTAAACTGCTCTCGTTGAATCTTTTCTGCAAAGATTTTAGTCCTGATAAAGACAGGCACTCACATATTTCAAGTTTGTTTACTGATGGATAGTATTGCACTCTGGAAAATGACTGTACCACTAAAAGAGGCTGAGCATTGCTGACAGAATAACAAATACCTTGCCTCAGCATCTGAAATATCCTTTTGTTCCTTTGTCTTCTGTTGCGACCCAATGAATTTTATCCTGGTAGGTCTTAGCAACAAGATCGTGCTGCCAAGCAGCTCTTCCTGAAGATTATTGCAGCCACCTATAAGGATTGGTTTTCTTGGTTTCAAAATCTGTCTGGGATTTGTTGCGGTGCGAGATTTTGAGTTTGGGATGCGAGGCCCTTCAACGAGCCATCTTCAGCAGCATTTATTTGCCCCTGCAGCAGCCGCTTAGATATGCGTGTGCTGTGCCTTTCCCTGCGTGCTGTGGGATTGCTGATTAGCTTTAGCTCAGCGTTAGCAACACCAGACCCAGGCAAGCTTCTGGAAACTCACGTAGGTGTCTGCACGGCATGCTGGTTGGAGGGAGCGTTACATCAGAAGCGGCGTTACCTCCAGGCTGCCTCTGCGCAAAGGCTGGCTACTCTACCTCTTACAGGCCGGCGTAGAAGCAGCAGCTCTGAGTAGTTTTGGGCTCGGGTGTTGCAGAAAAAGTGGGGCACCGGGCCTGAGCTGGTACAGAACCACTGAGTTCTTTCTGCCCTGTAGCGTTAGTTCCAGGAACGCAGTGCGGACGTGCTCGAACTAGTTGTGCAGGAGCTGGGTTAGGATGGCTTGCATTAGTAATCCCAGCTTCACGCTGCTCAGAAGTAACCAAACTGTTTCCAGGACCGAGTTAGTCCAAGAAGCATTGCAACCATGGTTCAGCAGCGTGTTCCTGCTGTTCCTTGACTGTCACTGCATCTGTGACATGGGTAACTTGGCAGGTATTTTAAGAGGTGGCTGTAGAAATGTCCAAGTTGCTTCACTGTGCAAAACTAGGTTATAATGTAAAGTTTAACTTCGCTCCATATTGGAAAAAAGCTCACAAATCTGCAATAACTAAAAGAACGTACTGATACTCCAAATATTTTTTGAACCATGTATTTCAATATATTTTATTTTCTTCTCCCACCTTTTAGAGAAGTGATATATGTAAGGAAAGTTCTGATCTTGCGAGTCTGTGATGCTTTTTGAAGTGAAAGCTTGACATGAAATTGGACAGTTTTCACTACCATGAAATATTCAGCATTCAGTCAGCGTACTGATAAATCGGGTCAAGATTTAGAAATTCACATTGTGAGATTTTTTTTTTAAATTTTTTTTATTGCACAAGTAGACTATTCTTGTAGTTTAATATGAATATTTAAATCCCATATTCTGTTTAATTTCTTGTCTATTCCAAGAATATGAAAACCAAAGGAAGGCCTTAAGAAAGTTTTGTTTTGTCTAGTGTTTTGTAAACTTATTTTTCATTATTTAAAGTGACAAATTTATAGTAACCAGGCTTTGTAAATAAAGTTAGTGTGAAGAAATTGGAAGTTAAGCTGCAAGTGACTGACAGCGTGGGTAGGAGAGGTATAATGTAGAGGAGGAGATTTCAAATCTGTGGTCTTGAGGGCAAAGTTACTACATAAAGCATTTCAATATTGTGCTGTATTAATTTTTGCTATCCCATACCTTAGAAACTGCAGGGAAAATTCATACCTTGGGAAAAAATTGTTCTGTTTTCTGCTTTCTTTACAAAATACGGTTGCCTGTATGTCTGGTTTTTATGTAAAGGTTTGGTTTTGTCTCGCCTTCTGTATCAGAGATGATGTTGTTCTTATAGGTCCATATCAGTCTTAGATTCACATCACACCTTTCTGACAACTGAGACAAAAGAAAACCTGTAATAAGTAACATCTTAAACGTCCTTCTCTTTCTGCATATAACGTGTTATGGTGATACACTGCCATTTCAAAACTGTCGTAAATTTACCAGCCCAGGTATGTACTCATGGTTCCTTCCTGCTCTGTATCATAATTCATAAATTTAGGGGAATTCTATTTGGTGATAAATAAACAGCAGAGTTTTTATTTACCCCCCAAAATGAATTAGAGTGGCTTATATGTCATTTTGTTCTGCTTTACCTCAAAGCATTTAAAATGTTGTCATAGCTATTTATTTTTTTTCCCAAGATTTTCTTCAGCTTTTTGTGGGTTTCTAATTTGTAAGTTTAAACAGGCTGCTTTCCAAGCTTCGTTGCTAAGAAAAGTCCAAATTTGCTTAGTGTAAAAGAACCTCAAAACTGCACAGAGCTTTCACTTCCCTGTTCTCTGCTGTATATGAATAGTAATAGGATAGAACTAAGTGAGCACAAGCAAATATTTTTCTCTTCCATCTTTTCTTCACCTTTACTGAAGGACTGGGGATATCTGTAGGCTGCTTTGCATATGCTTTCCCCAGGATGCATATATGAGGGTTGTGGTATTTCGATGAAACAGCTTAAACTCATTATGGGGTTTCAGAAGTTCTTCCTGCCTCTCCTAATGAAATGAGCCAGTTGAGTATGTTGTTCTGCACATAGTGCAGGGCTCTGTAAGCCTTGAAGAAGTAAAACTGCAGAGAAAACTCAGTTTCAAAAAGCCTTCTAAATAAGCTTAGCTGTGAAACTGTCCTTGATTAGGTGAATTTAATTTGTTTATGGAAGAATGATTTGTCAAACAGGTTTATAATAACTCGAGAACCTCCCTATTACATAGGAACGCAACGTAACATAGGGTTATACAGAGTGAAATTATACAGAGTGAAAAATGCACACAAGTAGGAATGCCACAAGCTGTCCGCTGTGGTTACGTTTAGGGAGATAAGGCCACATCCAGGTGCAAAAGCACGGTATCGCAGTAAAGTGCAGTGTCTGTGGTGAAAAATATGTGCTCTGCTAAGGTCAGGCAGGCAAGTGCCTATCTCAGTCTGTACAAGACACATTGCAGTGCTTGTACATGCACAGTGAACTGAATGTAGACAATCTAGAACTTCTAGGAGATAACTTGTTAGGCTATTACTCTTGAAAATAACAAGTGGTGAAATTACTTTAGGCCTTTTGAACAGAAAAATACTTGGATTAAGGAATGCGAAATGTCGCAGTTGAAACATAAAGCACCAAAAAGTATGTGGGAGTTGTTAACCTGATGAGCCTTTCCAAAATTCGTACCTCTTTCAACAAAGCTATCCCAACCTGATGCTACCACACAAACGATCTGTAGGTGATCGTTTGGAGGAGGTTGATTTTTTTTTTTTTTTTTT
>VZTL01007918.1:16226-63132 GCA_013400535.1 Scopus umbretta
GGGACGGGACGGGACGGGACGGGACCCGCTTGCCCTTCCGCCGATCTCCCCGCCGCACCGGCCCGCCAGCGTTTTTTCCCGTGATGAATCCCGTAGCAGCATTTTTCCGAGTCCGTGTGCCTCCACGCGTGGCCTTACGTAACTGACATTTCGCCTGCCGTTTTAGGCCGAAATGGCAACAGAAGCCGTCGCCTGCGGGGGGTAGATAGCGAAAGGAAGTCTTCAGGGTTGTGGCACAAGGGTCCCGAGGCCTCTTGCAGGTGGATACCTCTGTTTTCGAATTCCCTGAAGGTTACAAATGAACCCGAGAAGGAAGGGAGATACTGTTTTAAATGGCATCACCGTCAATTTTTTTTTTTTCCCCCCCTTAAAATCTAAATCCTGATGTTACTTGTAGTGCAGTTGACTGTGGAACCCGCATCGGGAACAAGCTGAAGTACTTGGGAGAACAGCTATCACAGCTGTAATTTAGCGATTGAGGAGGGGCCTGGGAGAAAGAAGTGGTGGAAGACAGTTGGTTACTCTTCTGAACAGCAATTCGTAGGTTAAGCTAAGACGAACTGAAATCCAAGCACTGATTTTTGTTTTGCTGCCTGTAATGCAAAGCGTATTTAGCAGGTATGTAAGTAAGGCCTGGTAAATTAGAGGCTCTGTTACGCTTTTTCCTAAATGTGCATTATCTTAGCAAATAGAATTTCTGTGCCTTTTTGTTACCTGAAAGGCTAGAAAAACAACTTGAAAGAATTTGATTATATTATAAATCAGAAAAGCCAGACAGAATAATTTCTAAGGTAATTTTTCATGGCATAGAAGTTGTATTTGCATTTGTGAAGTTATAGATAAAAATACCAGTAAGCTGATTCGGTGGTTCCAGGGTTTTGGTTTTGTGCTGTTTTGTAGGTTTGAAGTTTTAACTGTTACAGGGTTTACAGAGTTCAGGCTGCCATCATTGGGAACAATAGGTCTCTTCTCCCATTTTATAAACAAGCTCCTTACCAAGGCTCACAAATATTAAAAAAACCCCACCCAACCAAAAAAAAACCAGCAAAACCCAACCTTAAACACAGTATTGATGAAGCATTTGAGAATAACCAAGAATACTTTATATATGGGGTTATACTCTTGTATCGTGAAGCAGAAAGACCAACTTAATAGCATTTAGTTGCTTAGAATTGTTATGATTAAAGTTTCAGCATCCATGCTGTAAAAGATAAGGCAATAATATGTGCACTATTCTTTTCATGCATATTTTGAAATTGTTCTATTTTTAGTGGGTTCCACTGGAATTATTTTTACTCCTCTACATTTACTGTCAGTTATTTTAGTATCTGTAGTAACATCTGCTAATATTTGCAGTTCACAGCAATTTTCTTATAAGAAACATAATAGTTTTCTGCTGATTTGATAGCAGTAGCTGGAGTTAGGATTCCAAAATGGTTTCTACTGTTACCCCTTCTTTTGCAGATTCAGCTGTATCTCTTGGATATGGAAATTTCTCAGCCCTGGAGTTGAGGTTTTGTGGGAAACTAAAGGAAATTGTGATGAGTGGGGTTAAAAAAAATTTTTTTTAAAACTAATTCTAACTATATGATAAAAGGAGGGGTGGGAAGAGAAAGATGGTGGGATAACTTTATGCCTGGGAAAAACTGGGAGTCGGTACAAGGTAATCTTCCTTAAATTGGTATTTAATCTAAAACTTGCTAGAGAGTAGCTCCTCCAGAGCGCTGTGAAATTGGAATTTATTAGCTACCTAAACAGATCAATTAATTATTTTTTTTTAATAAACTTTGTTTTGGCCGGTGTTGCAGGTTGTCCTCTTACTGAGGAGAAAAGAGCTAAGTAAGAACTGCCAAGTTTAAACAACTGTGAATGAGTGTGTCCTTCAGAAACGCATTTTCCAGAAAAGTAAACTGGCAGTTTAATACTTCAGAAATGACTAGACATTATTTGAGAAGTGTACTATAATTTAGTTATTCAAAACATGCAGTTATTAAAGAGCTCATAATTATTCTGTATTCAGTAGAACAAATATCCTTTGAATTTTTAATGCATCTTAGGCCTTGTCCTTGGACAGTCAAGATATCTATCATTTGACAGATAGTCTGGTTTCTGCAATTTATTTAATGAACTCTGATTATATCAGAAAAGGTGACCGTTTCACAGGTACTAAAAATGTGATGTGTTTTGCCCAATCAATCAAGGCTTTCGTTATTGTAAGAGTTTGCATATTGCAGTAGGAATACTCTTTGTTTCTGAATAAATCCTCACACGCTGTCCATTCGGACTGTCTTACCGTAAGAGGTAGGCCTTGCTAAATTTGTCAAGTTGAGGTGGCATTTAAGAATCGGCAGCTGACCAAGTGCAGGGTAGACACAAAGTACAGATTGAACTGTTTTCCTTGACCTTGATCTGACCTCTGTTCGCAAGTGATTACGGACACAAGGTTCATAATCTTCTTTAGAGCATATTTAGGATGGCACCTGCCATTCTCCGCGATGTACCGGTCTTCTCTAGCGTGTTTGCAGAAGGTGGGATCTCGGTTATGCCTCAGCGGCGTTCCTCAGAGCTCGCCTGCTCTTTACTTGCACAACTTCTTCAGCGGTTCGATGTCTTGCATATTTTTGTTCTTGCAGTCTGCATTCAAAATACTTTACATCTCCCAGGTGTTAATGTTCAATAGTTACTGCCTGGCTTGGTCGTAGGTTTTTATAGCTGGAGTAAATCCTTTACACCTTTCTTCTAGCATGCACAGCAGCTTAGCAGTCCTTGAGGAAAAAAGGCAGTTCTTACTACTGTATTATTATGCATTGAAACATTTCATGTTGTTGCTAAGGTGATGAGTGCATTTGAGATTTAAAAAGAAATTTAGTAGGGTAAGGGGGGAGGCATGACACAACCCCCCCAAAAAAAAAAAAAAAAAAAAAAGGAAACAACTTGGTAAACTTGCCTAGCATCAAAGATTTTTATCAGAGCCAACCCCTGTTGTCTTTGACATGATTACTACGTGGTTAAGAACCAGCAGCTGCCGGGGCCTGGGCAACAACTAGCAAAAAAAAGTCCTACTACATTTTTTTTTGTTGCTTTTGCATTTTCTGAAATTTTGTTTGGTTGTTAAGTGTTCATCATCTTCTTCTCCCAAGTTGTAGTTAATATGCCTCTGTCTTCCCTGCCAGTCTTGGAGGAAAACTTGTTCAAATCAAGTGTGTTAGCACGAGATTTTTTTCATTAATTCCCTTTCTGAGGAAAAAAAAAGACAACAGCCTGGCTTTCACTTTATAGTTGAATTCACGTGTCCATTAGAGGAATAATGTGGATAATTTTTCCTCTCACAGGGCCTGTCTTCCTTTATGTATGACAGTAGTAATATGTAATAGTAGTAAGCAGTAATATTGAAGGTGAGCGTTTCCTTCAAGAACACTTCTGGAGTCTCTGGCTTCAGACTCAGTCTTCCTTTCAAAAGTAACTTTTATTTAGTCAGTGAAAAGCATTTAAAAAAAAAAAAAAGGATTGTCATACATGAAAATATCCAGTGGTTTTATCAGGCTATAATCAGCTTTAAGGTGCTAAGTAGGCTCCAAAGTAATCAAACAATGCTAAAATAATCCAGGCAGTTTCTGTCATGGATTATGTGGCAGATCAAAAGTCTGTTCTCAGAGGAAGAAAGATGCTGGTGTTACATGGGATAAAAGTTTGCTCCGCTGCATGCTTGTGAGTAATGCCTTCTAAAAAACCCTTTTTTTTGGGGGGGGTGGGAGGGGTGGATGGCAATGTTCTGCTTCTCTTGTGTGTGTTTCTGTCTCTGTGGTAGTGGTTCCATGCCGTGCTGTTCAGTTGTATTTGTGTCTTAGCTGTGTTCCGCTTAGCACTTTATCTAGACAACAAACCCTAGTGGCATAATTTGTACTATTGTCTGGAATGAATACTGCATGTGCCTCTTTCATATCTTCTCTCTGTACAAAGTCGGGCTGTCAAGAGGGGGGAACAGTCTGTAATTTCGTTTTGCCACAAGCACGTGCTGCATGAGGCAACTTGAGTGGGAGTCTGTCATGAAACCAAATGACCTCTTAAAAAACCCAATTGTGTCACCTCTTAAAATAGTCTTCTACTGCAGTGCAGGCAAAACACCTGAATCGGCTGCACCTCTATCTTGGACAGCCCCTGGTGATTATTTATTTGTAGTACAGTTTTAAAGTCTCAAACTATGGCTAATAAATCCTTTAAAGCTTTACTACCTTAAATGGCTCTACTGCTATCATAATGTTGCTGTTTCCCATAGTTCTTATCAGATTGCAGGGAGAGCATGAACTATAGGGTAGTTCTTGGTAAATAATACGGTCTCAG
This sequence comes from Scopus umbretta, assembly GCA_013400535.1. Taxonomy (NCBI): domain Eukaryota; kingdom Metazoa; phylum Chordata; class Aves; order Pelecaniformes; family Scopidae; genus Scopus; species Scopus umbretta. The sequence goes on from VZTL01007918.1 coordinate 20,568, forward strand.
AGATAGTGTGAGATTCTCGTGGGTGAATTATGCATCAATTATCATCTGTAATAAAGAAATATTATGCCTTGTTTTATGTCAGTCTGAATGCAGAGTGCAACTTTAGGCTTCTGCTTCGCAGACTCTAAATAAATGCTGTCCTAATAAAATTTACACTGGATTTTGTCTGTATGCGTGACTGTTGCTGAAACAGTGTCAGGTTGCTGCTGCAGAAAGGGAAATGTAAAGATGAAATAAGCGGGTTAAATTCTGTGACGGTAGAAATCCTTGCATATTTTTTTTTTTGTTAATACTTTCATAGGCATTTTCTCTTCGTTCCAGATAATTAGCTGTACTTGAGTGTCACATAAATATGTATCCTGTTTACAAAAGGTAGGCCTTGGATTGCCATCTGGATGTCATCATAAATGGAAATCATGGCCAAGTGTTGCCCTGATTGTCTATTTTTTAAGTTACGTTAATTTACTAGTTAGACTTGGAATAAGTTAAAAAGTTTCTTTCCAAAGAGAAAAGAGCTTGTGAGAAAAATGATTGCGTATTAACTGGGATGCAGCTTCCAGAAGGATGTTAAAGTTCTGTAAGCTGTGCATTCGTAGCAAGGATAATGTGAAATGATACTCTTAGCTAAGCACTATTTCCAATAGATTTAATTAAAAACTTAGATAGGGACTCAAGGCTTCAAAATTTCCTAGCGAATGACTGGGAAAAGACAAGGGAGGAAGGAGAAGGTCAACAAGATCATCTGGAACAAAACCTTAAAATGAAGTTTACTTTGATTTTCCCCAAATCACACTGGTTTCTCAGAAGAATTAATATAACCCCAGTGAAAAAGCTGCATTTGGGATGCCAGGGGAACTCTTATCTCTCATGGCGGCTTCTGTCTGGTGAATGTCTAATATGTTTGAGGTCTTCTAACCAGCAGAAATTTTCTTTTATCCCTCATAAATGGGGCCCTTTGAGTCGGAGACTCGTATTACTTTAAATTCCCATCCTCACTATTGCAGCAACGCCCCCAGTTCCTATGATCGCTGCTGCTCTGAGCTTTCCCGAACAGCAGAGTGAAATTGGTATGATTCATTCCAGCCTTGCTGCTGCCTACGGGTTTAAAATAGAAGATAAGCCTTCATTTCAGAGGTAAACAAATAAATTAGCTGTATTAAATAAAAAGAAAATCAGGACTAAATTGCATGTATTGACCCCTTAAGCTCTATAGTTCTAAGTATAAACTTTTGAAAATAGGAGGCCTTCATAGTCAGGTGTTTCCTATGTTATTAAACAAAAAAAATAATCAGTGTTTGTGCATTAGTCAGGTGGTATCATATTTATGAGAACACCGGGATACTTGTTTGCTTACGCGCTGTAATTAGAAGGTTAGGGAAGGCCGTAAGGTTTCTTTCTTCTTCCCAAGCCACGGATGCGCTACTGCGTGCGCGCTGCCTTTGAAGGGTTCCCCAGGTGGAGCCGGGGTGCCCTGGGCGCGCTCTCCGGGCAGCGTGGGCCTGTCCCGGTGGGCAGCGCGCCGTGCTCCGTGCTGCGCCGTGCTCCGTACCGGCGGTGGGACCCGGCATCCTGGCGTCCCTCGTACCGGGGCCCAGCTTTCTCTGCGGGAGCGTCTGACGGCGGGTGCCACTAAGAAAGCGGAGCTTCCCATAAGAAGAAGTTAGCGAAAGGGCTCGGAGGCGGTCAGGAATGCAGCGGAAGGACTCGGCGCTGGTCATCAGATCTTTGTCCAAACGAGTACTACGAGCGCCTGGCGTCTGCTTTCTCTTAGCTCTGTGGGGTTTTTTGTCCCTAATGTAAAATAACAATATGGCCTTCCCGATTGTAACAGGTTGGCATGTTTTTCTAGCTACTAACTTCTGATTACAGCAAATGTATATATTTATCTAACATAATAAAACTGTTTTTCTTGGGTTACTTGGTTATTCACATTCTAAAGCGTTCCATATTTTTCTTTATATTTACGCTTTTTCAGCCACGCTTTCTTATACTATTTTTTCCATACATCTAGACCACAGTTGCAGCATTTCCTAGCAAATTTGCTAATGCTGTCTTCAGTTACATAACCTACAGTGGGAAGTAAAATAAGGCACCAGACAGCTTTCCAGTAATTTTTTTTTTTTTTTTTCTATTGATCAGGGTTAGTTTTGAAACAATGAATGACCTGGAAGAAAAGAAGCTTGGTATTTGACTGCTAACTTTTTTTTTTTATTATTACACCAGTGTGTTTTGAAATTATTCTCTTTCTTTCTTAGGACAATATGCTTTAAACTTGCCTGAAAATAAGGTAAAAGTAAGTTTCTATTGAAATATTACTTTCCTTGCAGAAATACTGCATTAGGACTTTCCAAAACTTTATTGGAATGTTCTCTTCTGAGTCACAGAGCTGTTTAATCGCTGCTGTGTAGAAGATTTGGAGAAAATTTGGTGATTGCTGTTTTAGGGAAGAGCTTTGAGATAAAAAGATTTGGAGGCTATGTTCTGAAATAGGAAGGGGATGAATTCCTGCAGAATTCATCCTGGGAGACTAGATACTGTTTTCCAGAGTGAAACAGTACTTTTCTTTTTTTGTTCCCTTAAGTGAACTATTTTGTTCATATCTTTGTCGCACTTAAATCTGGATTATTTTTATTTACACGAGTAATCCTTTCTTGAATTCCTTTGCATTACCTTATGGTAAGTCAAGAGTTTACCAGGCGCTGTTGCTCTTGCCAGGGTTTCCTTAACCCTCCTGTGCCATCTCTGACTTAATTTTTTGTTTTATCATTGGAGACTGGCTTTTATGGTGGATACGGTGATTGACTTTCAGTGTGTTCTTATTTTATTTACTCTAGGTTTGAATCATGTCTTAATTTAGTTAAAGCTCTGAGTTCTCCTTGTAATGAGTCTTCCGTACCTGTTAATCAGTTTTACTGCCTTTCTCTAGTTGTTTTCTTTTTATGCTTCATCTTTTCAAAACTGTTTGAACAGTATTCTTCATATTGATCCTGTATCATTAAAGGTACTAAAGGTTTTTAGTGCATGTTTTTATTACAATTTACCATAATTTTGCATCCACCATTTATTTTACTTGAATTGTTTATAGGGAACATCTTACACTGAGGGCTTCTCTGCAGATGCCCCGTGTAATATATTGTGCAGTGATAAACAAGCATGTTTAACTTCAAGGGCGTGCACACAAAGTTTTGATAGCTGGTTCATGTATGGGAAGAGATGCAGGCTCCATTTGTGTCTGTGTGTGGCTGAGAGCTGTTTTCTTTGATGGTGAGATCTCCTGTGTAAGGTAATGTGTTTGCGAAGTCCCTCTGAAGGTTCTCGTGTCACTGGATTACAAAACTGCAAAATAACAGAGTAATTTTATATTCTACTTATTAAGTATGTAGTACATTTTCCAAATGAACAAGGAGAAACAGTTGTCAGACCAGAGTGCATTTATTTTTTTATTTAACCTGTCAAACCTTCAACTTTATTTTGTTATTCCTGCCAAGAGCCTTACACAAATTGACAGGAATGACTTTGTTCTGAAGAATTCTCACTGGCCTACACTTGCTGTGTCAAGTTCCTCAAGGAAATGTTATAGCAGTTGATAAGTTTTTGCTTGGGTTTAACAGTTATTGAAATAAGACTCGCTGGTATTTCAACATTTGTAGCTAAGAAATTAGATAATGTCTAACCATCAGATATTCACTAACAAATATTTACTTACCTTTTATACGCTTTTCCCCCTGGACAAAGCAAGCACGGTATTTATTTGGATCATCAGTGCACGTAAGTTATTTAGGATGAAACTTTCAGAAGCACTTCAGAGCTTACCAGGGTTGTGTTAAGAGTTAATTTTGTTGTCACACTTTCTATCAGAGTTCTGCAAAAGCATTTGATAGACTATGACTAATGCTTTAGAACTTCAAAGAGGCAGTATTATTAATGTGATGGTTGACATAAAGCTACTGTAGTGAGAATATTATAATAGCTGAAAATCTATCATCTTGATTATTATTACTGCAAAATGCCATGGAAATAGGTAGTCAGCTGTGCATCTATTCTAACTTCGTTGAGAGCCAGATGCCTCGCTTGAGTGTAGTCAGATATGAACCTTGATTCATTTGGCAGTCCATAAGAAACAATTTGATTGTTGAATGGGAAAGACCTAGTGTTTCTGAAAGTGACTTGATTCATAGAAATTCTGGTAAATTCTCCCATGCGTCACCGTTATTCAGAGCCAAGTCCAGGGCAAACTTCCTTGTGTTGCTGCTGCCGGTAAAGTTGGAAGCTAAGTGTCTAGATAGTAAACTGGGGTAAAGCAGCTCAACTGCGATGGTAGCTGACCTCTCTTTGGCAGTAAGTTTGTATCAGAATGTTAAAATACACACCTTTGCCATAGAGTCATACTCTTAAAAGGAAACAGTGTGTGGGATTGCTGCCAAATGTTCGAGTTGTCTTGGGCTTTTACCAAGGAATAGGTCATACTAAGTTTCAGTGAGTTGAGTAAAAAATTGACTTTCCTGCCAAGTGTTCTATTTCAAGTTGCAGGTAAAGAGCAAAGAGTCCAGTGCTGCAGATCTTACGGACCCTTGTCAGGGATTGCAAAAGCAAAGTGGACTTTGTGCTGAAACTTCGCTCATGGCTACCAAATGCTTAACTGTTAAGTGTCAGCCTCCAGGCTCTCCACTCTCATAGACCAGAGCTACGTTTTTTCTGTTTCCCTGCCTGCAAATGAAAATGCCCAGGTCACTTCCCAGTGATGTTTTATTTTTATATTCTGTTTTAGTTGACATTTTATGCTATGAAAAGGTGTGTACAAAAAGCTTCTACCACTTTAAAATCTAATTTGATCTAAACAGGTTAATCTTGAATGTAACAGTTACCTGAGCAGAAGACATTTGTGCTCTGACTGGGATTTGTTTTCACTTTATTTGAAAAATGGAGGAAGTTGCTATTCCCTGTAGTGACTTTATGAGCCTGTTGACCTTTCTTGATTTCATAAATCAAGCAGATACCAGTTTGCTGTCATCTGTTTGGGGCAAACTATAAATTTAGTAACTTCTGTTGTCGGTTCTGTTAATGTGAGTGCCAACTGTTGCCGTTGTCCTGTAGTACTCTCTTCTACATCTTGAAAAATGCAGTGTTTGGGCAACTGGAGCATTACAGTCAGAGATCCTTTGGAAATATAATTCAGGATAGCTTCTGTTATCAGAGAAGATTGAAAAGCGGTTCTTTAAGAAAATGTTGTTGGGATGCAGCTGAAATGAAGGAAGCACTTGCTTTCTCACAGAGAAAGCCAAGCAAATCTTTCACAATTTCTCGGCAGATAAAAATGATTCGGGGACTATACTGTACATTAAAATAATGAGTTTACATAATGTTTACCCTCCTCCTTTATCTACTGTTGCGTACGAGAGAGGACCTGCAGTGATACTCTGCCATATGACCTTGGACTTGGACTGCCACTCCGAAGTTGGAAGGAGATGAGCGTTTCCAAATTTAACAGATGCAGAGAAATGAAGTTTTCATGCCTGCAAATGTGTTGTGAGAGTAGCTGCTTATTAACAACTAAAGCTACTCCGTGTGAGGCAGGGGACCCCGTTCATAATAAGCTGTGATATTTTTAAGGGGGACCAATGGAAACACACTGTGCATTTACTATGGTAGGAAGTCGATAATTCCATTTTTGTCATCTGTGTTTGAGTTGTTAATCGTGGTGTTTTCCTTACCTTGTACAAATAGGAGTGCATGTCATCTGACATGCATTGTTTTTACATCTCTGTTTGCAGTGTCTGAACAAAAAGCTTAGGGCAATTAATAATGCGATGCTTGCAGTAAGTAATAGCCTTTAAAACTGTACAGAAAAAAAGAAATACTGTTTAAGGCAAGCTTGCGTTGCATGCATGCCAAAACTGATACCTCGGCACTTTGGAGTGCGCTATGGGAAATACTACTGAATGTGTTTTCTGAAGTAATTTTCCCTTTTTGCAATGCAGGATGCGAATCTGTTGCAAAGCTATTGGATTGCTGATAATGTTAAAAAGAGATTTTCCTCAACAAAAATGTGTGGTTTCCCCTGTTCAATCCCCCAAAGTAAAGATTACCTCTGCAAGTGGTACTGAAGTAAAATAAGAGAATAAGAAGGTTAAAGGAAAGAAGACTGAAATGTATGCCAAGGAGGGGGATGAACTACACTGTAAAACGGAAGGGGGTGATTTTACTGAGAATACCTTACCCTTTTGTTGGAGAAAAATTTCTGACAAGCGACACGTTGTAGGTATGGTAAACAAAAGGATTCAGTTGGGTGAAAATGGATAACAGGGGACACATGTGAGTGAATGTAAATAAAAAAATGTGGAGTGTGACCTTGTAGCAGTTCTGAGGGGTTTAATTTTATCCAGGGGAGAGTTAATCTGGTGGTAGCAGCACTGTCCGGATCCTACATCTGTGAGAGGCTTTGCTCTTGTTTCCTCAGCGTTGGGGACTCCTGTTACAGTAATCCCAGTGCTCCGCGTAGATACAAAGGCCGTCCTGTTTCCTGGGAATTGTAGCCCTTGTGCAGCTGCATTCTCCAAGTATGGCCAGAGCCTGTGTCTGGACAAATGTTTGGATAAACTGTGCGTTTTTTTGTCTTCCATGCAATTGCAGCTTTTCACTAACCCGGTGAGAGTTCTGTTTGGCATGGCGGAGCAAAATTGCTCCTGATAGCAGAAGGTATGCTGATAAAGGTACGCTGATGTTTTTTTTTTCTTTTCTTCTTTTAAATGTCACTTACTGGTCTGACCGCTATTGAATTTGAACATACCCAGTTTGCCAAACAGCAGAATAAAATGGCAGGTAAAGTGCTAAGTTGTTACCTTTAAAGATAACTTCGCTTAAAAAACCCAGATATTTTTGACCTAACCCTCTCAAATGTTTAGCGATCCAAATAAGGCCATGACAAATATTTGGGTTATTTATTACAGATGAAGGCAGACTGATCCAATAGTGATCATTTTAAACTTTGTGATACAAATAGTCATGTGAGGTCTTTCATTTGCATTATCTTGCAAATGATGCTGTCAAAATGCATGTTGTTTCCTCATTATCTGCGTGTAGCTTCATTTCAGGGTCAGAAAAACATTTCGGGGAGAGCTATAGTGAATGTAGAAGCAACAGTTTCTGGGTTCAAGTAAAAGCTCATTTGTTAAAGCAGAGATTTAAATTTTGACTAATTCTCTGTATTTAAATACAAAATTTGGATGCTCTATTTTTAACTGAATTGTACGTAAAACCTGGCTAAATATAGAGAACACCAGTTATTTCTGGAAAATCTGTATGCCAGCTGTCCTTTCTTTTGCTGCTGCTTTTGTTTTAATACTTAGCAAAATAAAAGCTAATGGAATATAACTGCAGAGACGAATGTTTATCATCTTTTCCTGTAATGGGTTGGCTGTGTCAACGGTAGCTGTGGCTAGCTATCAAGTAACTTGCTAGGAATTTGTAGTGAATGGTGGGAGGCTGTGTTATTAAGGAGGGTAGGAGGTAGAAATACACAGCTATGTTGAGTGATTGAGAAATTGTAGGGCAAGTCTGATCGCATATTTGTGTACCCTGTATCTGCTATTTTAGTGTTAGAAATATTGGCATAGGGGCAGACATAACATTTTAAGATCCAAGATAAAAGCTCCGTGTTTAATTATTTACATTTAATTGTTTCATCACAGCTCGTGTGTGGGTTAAAATTGCATAGAATTAAACCCGGTGGATGTTTGTTTGCCATCCTTTGTAATGGTTAGGCAACATTCTGTACTACTAAAGTCATTATGGATGAGTAAGTCTTCTAGTCTATAAACTTAAGACTTCCTATGATTTATACTCGGGCTAGTCAGAAGGCGTAACATAGTAAGGATTTGCATGAGATGCTGCAAATGTGGACAGCGTACCATGGCAAACGGATAACAAAATACTTTTTGCCCCTCATTCTGTTACAGAGGGCGATGGCACAGAATTTGGTTTACAAAACATGAAGTGTGTGAAGACTGAAGATAATTCTTATTTCAGATTTTGTGGACTGGTGTAATACCACACATTTAAGATAGGCTTCCTTCTTGCAGGATTTTTCAGCCTAATTTTTTTTCTTTCAATCTGTTCATCTGGATTTTGTGAATAGCTTCAGCTGAGTTTTTCTGGGCTCATGAAGAACTCCGTATAATGGCAATATTCCCTTTTGCTTCTTGCAAACTGTTGCATCATTTATCTTGGCATGGGATACCCTAGGATGCCATGCTGACATTTCTTGTGCTGATTATATAATAATTTAAGAAGTTTGTGGTGAGATATAGTAATGTGATCTTCAGTGCTATCGTTAATACAGAGACTTTGCCAAACACTTGCAGAACTTGGTGTTTTAAATAGCCCAGCTCAGAATTTTCTTACACTTTCCATGGCAACAAGTTCATCTGTTATGCAAATGTCACGTTAACAGTCTCTGTAAATACATTAGTGTATTTCTTTTCTGCAAAATGGATATTTAGTGCTTGGTACAAACGTTTTATTACACATACACAGTTAGGTGTATTGAAATATCTTCCCAAGGTGAGACGTTATTGCAACATGTGTCATCTGGTTGGAAAATGCAGCGATTAAAATGTTACTCTCTGTAGGTGAAGCGATGGTTAATGTGTAGTGGTATGTTCATAAAACAGGCAGTTTGATATTAATAGAAGTACTGTGAAGTTTGTCTTCCATGCTTATTCTGTTCCTCTTTCTCCTGCGTCTACTGTGTACACTTGAAAGTGTCTTTTAAGGAAGAGGAGATACAAGTTCTGCTGGAAAAAATTACCGAAGAACCTTTGCTCGCTGCATTTGCTTTTATTCTTGATGTCAAGCAGCTGTTTATCTCTGCTGCTGTTCGTGGTCTTCAAACAGCAGTAGTAGTACCGGTCACCGAGTTTCGAATTATAGCGAGGGAGAATATATTATCTACAACAAGGGGCGTGCAGTTTCTCTTCGGAGACCTTGCTTCTATAACTCTTGCTTTTGAAAGGTCCCTCCTGGAGACCTTCCGTATCGCTTGGCACGCGCGAACCCGTTGCGGGCCAGACTACGTGCACGCCCCGCGTTTGCCTCCGCTACCAGCCTGCGACGAAAGGACGCGGAGAGCTGAATTAAGTGGTCGGCCCCTGGCGTTTCAATTACACGAGGATCGCCGGCGGTTCGAGCGCAGCGCCCCGCCGAGTCTTTGTCGTAAGAACACTGGCCGGGTTGTGCAAAGCACGAGGCCTGACCGATAATATGAGCCTCCAGCTGTGGGAGGGAGCGGTCCGGCAGAGAATGGTGCGGCCAGCATAGGCTGAATGTCCCGTTTTGTAGGGCAGGGATGGGACTTTGGCTCTAGGTAATTTCCAAGATTTTTCCAGTTTGTTCCAAAGTACGTAGCTATACGTATTATGCCTCTCCACCTTTAAAATTACTTGATATATTGGGTTTGGGCAGATTGACAGTACAGAACCAAGATCTTCTGTAGCTCAAACTATTCTTCTGCTTCCAAGGAGTCGGAAGTTAAAATCACGCTGTGATAATTTTTGGATGCTGTGAAACAGCTCGTGTCAATTTTAGTGTTTCATTTGCTTAACAGTACCTAAAATTACGCCTGAATGAACTAATTGCATCTGATAACTTTATAATGGTATTGCAAGAAAAATGCCCCACCAATTATATATAATAATGATGGATTGAGGAAATCGGGGTAATAAAGGCATTTAAAAGTTGTCCTTTTCTGCATGTTTGCGTACATTCTTGACGACATTGTTGAAATAGGCCTCTAGATACTGTGTATGTAGCCATTCTGATTTAATTGACATCCCCTTTAATTAAATGTTTATTTCAAAAATGGAGCTGTGCCTTGACTTGAATTTCACCCTTAGAATTGCTGGAATATGAATAAAAATGTCCTGCTTTTGCATCCTTTTACATCTTTTTTTTAATGTTCCATTTTATAAAGATTTAGTCTTGAAAATGGAGCAGTCGGTTAATGTTGTCATACTTAGTCTGTATTTTGGAGTCAGGGAGACAGGTACCTCCCTACGTGGGGGAAGAATTTTGTCAGAGGCTATTAGAAAGGGTTTTATGTGTGTGTGCACACCAACAAGCGGGATGTATCTCCATAGCCAAACTGGAAAATGTTCCTAGTGTAGCATAGCTTATGCTAACAAGAAAAGAAAAATAAAAACTTTTTCTGGCTTGACTAATACCAATTCAGTCTATGGAAAAAAAAACCTCAAATCTACCACCAAAGCTGTTCTGTGGCAGCACTTGAATATCTGAGCCTTGGGGTCTTGGGAGGCATCCTGTTGGGTTCTGCAGTAACTTTTCTTGCCAAGTACAAGAGCGTTTTTCCCCAAAGCATTTGGGTAGGCAGTGGTTTCATGTTTTGTTTTGTTTTAAGTTGGAAGCTTTTGAGTTCAAAAGCCATTCCCTCTCTAGGTAATAATGTATGTGTGTGTTCAGAAGTACGCTTCAGAGTTTTTCGGCTAAGCTTGTTCTAACCCAAGTTTCAAAGCAATATTGAAATACCAGGAGTTAAAAGGCACTTTGGTATATTGTTGCATTAACAGTGATATTATGTAAGAAATATTGGAAGTTGATGTCATAATATTTAAGTAACTTTGTTTTAATCAAGCAGAATTGTAGAGGTGTTTTCTTTCAAGCTTGTCATCTTTTCTGTAGCCTAATATTTACTGGCTTTGTGACTTACCCGTACTGTTTCTACTCTCGCTCCCTCTTTCTCCAATAATTTGCAGTGTGACGTTTTGAAGAATGTAGTGGAATAACCTCACCTATCTTAGATCACTTAAATCTTTGGACAGCAATTTAAAAATGATTTAATTACCATAGGCTATAAGATGGTGGATGCTGTGAGTCAAATATTCTTTAACGCAGTGATATGATGGAGGTGTAAGTCTGCAGTGCTTAACATGCAGCCCCTCTTCAGTAAACGAGTAACTATGCAATGAACCTGTAGCATATGGTTTGAAACGTGGCTGTTGGCTTAGATCTTTAAATAAAATATTTGCAGAACCTTGCGGGTTCAAGGTTATGTTTTCAGCAAATTTCTGTAATCCCCCGATGCTACAAATAATCCTCATATACATATATTTATATATATGGGGCATGTCATACCTACCAGCTTTTCCTAAATGGTAAGAGTTCTTAGCTGTTCTCAGTGACTGTCAGCAGCTCTTAACACGCAGGTATGTTGCTGTTAACTTGGCCAAGTGGTTTGTGATTTGGCTTTGCTGTCTGAGCAGGTGCTGGTGGATAATCATGAAAGGTTTTGTAAACATGATTTCACTACGTAATGAATGGTGGTGTCTAATGGTAGAATGGAAAAAAAAAGAAAGGCAAAAAGCAAAATGAAGACACTTAAGTGCTAAGGGAGGAAAACGTGTTAAAAGAGCAGCCTTAGTATTCACGTCTTCATAATGGGCATTTTGAATTCAGTACCTTTTTGTGGTGCTTAGTTACTTTACTGTTTAATCAATTCCCTTCATTAAGTGTGTAAGGTCTTTAACATTTATATGCTGCGACACTCGCGGTTGGACAAAATTCGAAGAAGTCACTGCAACACGTTTCTGCATTTTTTTTCATGCTCCTCCAGCTAACACAACTTGGATTTAATTTTTTGGAGCAAGTTATGCTGTTATTTTGGATATGGGTTTTTTGTGTCTAAAAGGCATTCATTTTTTTCTAGCCTGTCTTCCAGAACAAACAACTAGTCAGATTTTTACAGATGCCTGAAGGCTTAAGGAATTTACTTTGAAAAGCATAACATCTACCAGTATTCTGGATACAGGAACGGAGGAATTCTGTTGCACAGCAAACTGTTTCTCAAATTAAAAATCAAGTTGCGTCAGTATTTTAGAATTTGTTAATCTGAATAATGTGGAAATGATCATGCAGTCGTCTTCTGCTGAATTTTCTGGAAGGATGCAACATTGCACTAATCTGAACCAGTCCCAAAGGGATTTGACTAGCTAGTTCATATTATTACACTGTAATTTGCATCATGAAACTGTGTGGTGACGACGGTTTGTCCGAGTATAACGTGCCGATTTGTCCTTTTCCCTTTAGCCATCCCCTTTCAAGATGGCTACACTCCTCTCTGCGCTGAGAATACTTTCCAAGGGCTCTCTGAGGTAGCTTCTCCAGTGAGACTTGAGATTTGGACAGGGATCCGTGGTACCTTTAAGTAACAGCACGGGTAGGGTATGGGGTAGATAATGTTGTTACTGGGCCGCAGTTAGCTCTTGACTATAAATTTCAAAGGAATACTAGAAACTCATACCAGTAATTCTTTTCCCTTATTAACCCAAGATTTTGGGGGAGGCAAATGTCTAGCTTTTGTATTTCTTGCAAGTGATCAAAATGGCGTTTGAGATCAGATGTGAGTGTCCTTCTTACTTCATGGTCTTCACTGTGAACATGTTTGCTGTGCTTAAAAGTTATTAAAGATAACAGCATCTTGCACAATTTAGCGATATTTAATTATAAAATTCGGCTCCAAGTATACAGAAAGACTGTGTTTAACTGCTTCCCTCCTGGCATCTGAGTATGCTTATCCCATCCCACCAGAAATAACTCAGTGGTTTTACAGTCCCATTAGTAACAGCAAAAATTTAGTAACAGCAAAAATACAAGCACAGTTAACTGTAGGTTGTTTTGAGATGTCTTGGTTTGATCAATAAAATGAAGTAGGAAGATTATTTCTCTCTCTTTAAATTCTTACTCTGTTGTCATCTTAACTCCTGTGAAATAAGTGGGACTACAGCATAAGCATCAGCTGATTAGCTGGACATTGGCAGTAGCATGAGATCTCCTGTGCCTCTTGCCATGTTTGTGCTAAGCGTTATACAGGTATTGTAAGGGTGTAAAGGCAGATAATGCTCATGCTGACCTATCTACAACATAAGTGATTGGAAGGGGAGAAAAGGGAACCGTATTTAAAAATTAAGTTGCAAGACAAAATTGATGCATTCCTCTTTTGATCTTTGTCACTATAGGCAAGTAGCGACTTTCCATCTGTTTCTTTCATTCATTTTCCTTTACATCTTTCTTTTGCAATTCTTTTAATGCACATACACATATATTAAGTTCTGCCCTTCATTTATTCTTTTGTCATTGTTTCCATTTCACTTTCCCTGTGTTTCATTCCTGTATCTTTCTTGTTTAGACCAAGTGGAGGATCCAGCTGGCAGTAGCAGCCATGTAGGACCCTTCAGGAACCTGATGGTAAGTGCACGTGTGTACTTATACTCAGGCTTCCACCAGGTTCTGTGTTCTGAGGCATTTTCCCCCTCCTGCAGGCTGAAACTGTAAGAAAATTAAGGGACAGACCTCGGGCTACTCGTTCGTATCCTTTATATCAGAATAATAGGTTGCATTTTGCATTGAAAATCTGCAAGAAGAAAATGATGCAAATCTTTCAGATTTACATGGATTTAAAAAGCACTTTGAGAACTCATGGAGGAAAGTCTATCCAAAGCTACTAAATACCTTCAAAAGTGCCTAAACTCTAGATACATGAAAGCTGGGAGAGCGTACCAATGAAGTATCGCTTTACTATTACTCTATTCTTAAATTCTTTTCCTGGGCATCTGCTATTGAACATTCAGGGCCATGAAGTGGATGCATCTGGGACAGTTATTGCCATGCTTGAGTACAGTGGATTCTTTTAACCTCTACAAAGAAATCTGCAGCCTAGAAAATCAACAAACTAAAGCTGGTAAAAGGAAAACAGGAAAAAATCATTTGGTATCTCTAGCTAATATGCGTCAAATTGATCTGACACATCTAAAATTATGTATGTACGCAAGCAGTTTTGCTCGCTATTCTGAGTAAGAGCAAGTAGGTGCTAGATGAATCTTCTCTTCAAATGTGTTTATGCTTGAAGGCCAAGAACTTGAAACTGCTGTATCAGTGAGCAGGTTGTATCATGAGCAGCTTGCATCTTTTTTTTTTTTGTTTGTTTGTTTTGTTTTGTTTTTTTTAGGAATGTGGCAAGAGAACTTGCAAATGATCTTCTTTCCATCAGTAGCATAAGGAAGTATGTGACTTAAGTTGGGTACAAATCCTGCTTTTCTACTGGTTTCCCAGATTATAATTGGATTTGACATACTATAAATGTTACATTCTGTAAATGGACGACGCTTTGGAAAACATATGCACATATTTTTGTTGTTGCTTTTGCATACTTTCCCTCACACTTTAAAGAGCACGATATATTTCTAATCTTGTTCTAAGAAAGAATTAATTGGGTCTTGGTTTGAAGGCTTTTACAGTAACCTGTCGTCATGCTGTGAAATTCAGTGCAGCTGTAGAATTAGATGTAGAATTGCGCAGTGACTTCATCTGCAATACCATCATATGCTGCACCATCTAGTAACACTGTCTCTAACCGTGGTCAAGTTTGGTATAGATGAGAGGGGGCTGTGGACCAATCTTTCCCTTCTTGTTTCCAGTCTCACCCATAGAGGTGAGAGATGAATCTAGAATTTTGGCATTTAAGTTGAGATATTGATGTTGGTCTTCAAATGATAAGCAGTCTACAAAAAGGTTGATGGCTCTTGAGGGGTTCTAACAATTAAGTTTACGTCGCTCCTAAGGTGTATGGTGATGCATGTTTGATTTCCTAGGGATTTATTGAAATTTTACATTTAGACCTTTCACCCAGAAACAGAACTGTTTGTTGATTGTGTTACTGTACATTTCAAGAACGATTTCAGGTGACTTGGCAGATATTTCTGGAAACTTATTTGAAATCCTTCATACTCAGGTCTTTGTACTGATGGTTGTAATTACAAACATTAGAGGTGCTGACAAAAAATGGTGTTCAAACTGGACATTCAGTAGTCTGTCAGGTGAAGATGCGCTTAAACTCCTTATGCCTGTGTGAAAACTAGAATATACACCAAAATGTTCTGACAACTTGAAGGTGTTTGGTAGAAGACACAGTTGACTATTGTATTGTCAGATAAACACAGTGTTGGTTGATTATGGCAGGTTTAGACACAGGGATTGTTCAAATATTTGAGGATATTTTGAGATAATTGCCAGTTTGCTTTAGGAAGGGTACACGTGTATTTTCCAGAGGGGAAAAAAATTCATTCTGAGTGACTGTTGTCAGTTTCTCAGACTAAAAACTGTTAAACTGGAATAAGAAAATTGAAAAAGGATAATTACATACACGAGACTGAAATGGTAGAATTTGGGGAGAGCCTGATAAGCTCCTTGAGAGGAAATAGAGATAATTGTTTAGCTAGAATGGATCAGAGACAGGTCAGCTTTAAAAGGAAATGCGTGTTTTTATTTGAACATTGTATGCTATTGGAGGGCCTGCATACTTGGAAATTTTCAGTTTGAATAGAGGAACATTTTTTAAAAGGCATTTCAGTTTCTTGGCTCAAGATGTGAAAAATATTTTCGAGGAAAAAAAAAAAAAAGAGGAACTTGTTGACAGGACTGTGAGTTGGAAGAATGTGTTTCTAAATAAGAAATGGATTTAAGGCTATGATACATGCTTCTGATTAGAGGGCAGGGTCAGTGGGTTAAAACATAGCATTTTGTGTGTTAGAAGGAGCAAAGGAGGAATTTGGATTGCTGCTTCTGGAGAATTCTTGGTCCTAAGAGGTGGTGTGTAGAAGCATGAAGTTTCAGAGGAGGCTGGTGTCTCTACCGCAGTGTTGTATGTGAAATAACCGTTCTGTATGGAGCGTATGGTCTTTGCAGTGCATTGAATGGGAAGACCTTAAAGTTTCATTTGTTGTTACACAGTCCTTATCATAATTTCTGTATGTTACAGGACTGAGTCTTTAAGATTAATGGAAAGAATTAGCAGTATAACTTTGTAGTGCATTGGGAAATGAAGCTTTCAGTGTCTTTACATCTTGCATCACCGATTAGGTCTTCACATAATGCCATTTTGCCCTAATCTTCATTGTGCTCGTCATCCTGTGCAACTAATACATGCTTCTTAATTTTGCTAACAGAAGGCATTAGCAAGCTTGTTTGTGTCAGTGGACACAATGAAATACCTTTATATTTTACTGTTACCCAGTTCCATCTAATTTGTTTTTACTGTCTTTCCCTTGACGGTCAAGATCATGCTGCTTTTGGTCTTCTCATAATGTTATTACTTCATTGCTTTTATTATAACTCTCTTCAAGTCATTACTCAGTACAAGTAGAGAAGCCTCTATGGGTTTCTACTTCATAAGGTCTTCCAATTAACATTAAGGATGAATAGTATATGAAGAAATGTCATTATTTTTCATGTACTTGTATGAGATACCTTCATATGGCTATAAAATTACTGTATTGGGTAACTGTATGATCTGAGCTGGTTAACTCTGGACAACACATTTCTGCTACAGTCTATTCTTGCTTTGAAAGCGAGTAAAGTATTTTGGAGTCTTAGGCTTTTACAAACTGATCGTTACCTTTAGTTTTAATTTCTTCTGGGCTCTAGAGACTTACTGCTTCATCTGAATGCTGTCCTTTTTACTGATCTGTCATTTGTATTCCTCAGGAAAATAGGGTTTCTACAGAAGTGTGTTATATTCCAAAGCTGGGTGTTTTAATTCTGCCACTCAAATATGGAAAATAAAAATTGTTGAACAGGAATAATAAATGTTGGTTTTTTCTTCCCAGGAAAGAAAAAGACTCAGGAAGGTAAAAACAAGGGAAAGAAGGCAGCTGATACAAAACAGAAAAAGGCTGATTTGGATTCTACTTCTGCAGATATGAAGGATTCCAAAGAGGGTGAGTTCTGAAGTATCTCGGTTTTTTCCTTCTATCTTTCTGAATCAAAGGGCATTTTTTTGTCATGTTTATGTTAGCGTGTTATGTTAGTGTAGCAAAGTGAACATGTTTATATTGTTTGCCCAGACTTTTTTATTAGCAAGGCACTTGGATATCAGAAGTATGTCATTAAACATGTAACTCTGACGACAGGAAAAACTAATGTACTGTAAAATTTAGACATAAATCCAAACTCCTTAGAACAGAAGAGCAGAGAAAAGTCCTTATTCTAAAATAATGTCTTTGGAGCTTAGTTATACAGTCATTATTTATTGCTGTTTAACAGAAGTCAGTGTCAAGGGGAAAAAAATAAAGTATTAATGCACTGACTGACTAAGCATGCTGCTTGTCCCTAAGATTATCCACAAAGGTTGTTCATAAATTGGTTTGGCTTTTTTCACATAGTATGTATGTAAAAATGCCTGAAAGATATTTTAAATACATAGTTTTTTGTCTGTTTTACAAGAAGGTAAAACTGGCCACTGCTGTATAACCGATAATGTTTAAAGCCCTGTATAAATATTTATTTCTTTCAGGCTTCTGTTCCTGAACTTCTTTTGATCCATAACTCTTCCATTCCTTCACTCTTTTGTCCCTTCTTGCACACCACGTGCACCACTGTGCCAGGCGTCTTACGCCGCAGCTAGGGAACGGAGAGGGACTTCTTGCTCTATACATGTAACCACTTAGGCAACACTGTGTGAATTGGCAGCAAAGTTATTTTCTTTAGCAATGGATAGATCAGACAGCAGATAAGTAAGGCTAGCCTGCAGAGGTGTGAATAAAGAATCTGTCCACACGAAGACTCTGATTTGGAAGTGTAGGAAGTAGTCATTCAGGCCGTGGCTAATAGAAAATCTGATAGAAAGAATGGAGAGTACTATGCCAGATACAAGGTACACCTTGCTGTGTATTACAGTACAAGTCCAGATTCGTTTATTGTTAATAATTTGAGGAAAATGGACAAAACCCAAAATTTGCTTGACAGGCTTCCTATATACTTTATCTATGTGTATTGCAGTACTTTCCTGACACTTCTTTGCTGTAAGAAAAGTCAGTGGAAGGTTTTTTGGAGGTTTCCTGAAATGTTCTGAAGTCTACCTTGAAATGTTCTGGTACTCTTCAGGCTGTTTTGGGTTTCTTGGCCACAGTGTTTAATCCAAAGATTCTCTGATTTGCTGAAGTTCCAGAAAGGATATTTCTGAATACAGTTTTACTCTCAGTACTGAACCACAACTGTGAGTAGTAGTGGTATTGTGTTGGGTCATAAATGTTGGATATCTGTGTTAGAGGAAAAGGTGGAAGAAAAGTGTAGCGTACTTTGAAGCGTCTGGTAAATATGTTTCATGCTTTTCTTTTCATATCAGGTCACAAAGAGGAAGATGAAACGCCTTCTGTTTCTGCTGTACTGTCTCTGGAACAAACAGCTGTGATTCAGGAAATGGTGAATCAAGATGTACGTCCAAAGCTGATGATCCCCAGTCCTACCAGTGAACCACAAATGGTAACTGAAGACAAACAAGGAGAAGCAATAAACTGTGCTTCAGATGATTTAGATGATGATGAAGAGGAGGATGATGAAGAGGAGGAAGATGACGAGGAGATAGAAGATACCAATATGCCTAAAGAAGATGCTGAAATGCCTTTGATATGTGAAGAAAAGTTAGACTCCATGGAAGATCAAAAGAGCACGTCAGAAGAATCTCCAGAAAGCTCTCCAAAGAAAAAACTTGTTGTGAAAATTCCAAAAGCGAGAGGTGAATCAAATGGTGATGTTCAGGAAACATTCATGTTTCCCTGTCAGCATTGTGAGAGGAAGTTTACAACAAAGCAAGGACTTGAACGCCACATGCATATCCATATATCTACTGTTAACCATGCTTTCAAGTGTCGATATTGCGGGAAAGCCTTTGGTACTCAAATTAACAGGCGAAGACATGAGCGACGCCACGAGGCAGGGCCAAAAAGGAAACCGTTCCTAACACTAACGTCATCACAATGCTTGGATAATGTTGCGGATAACCAAGTAATTGTGGATGATGGTCTTAAAGATGACCTGAACGTTTCCAGTCTTGTGCAAGACACTGTTGTCTTGGATTCTGAGAAAGTTTCCCAAGAAATGTCAAACTCTGCTTTTGCTGAGGAAAATAAGGAGCCCAAAGAATTGCATCCATGCAAATACTGCAAAAAGGTTTTTGGAACTCACACCAACATGCGGAGGCATCAGCGTAGGGTTCATGAGCGTCATCTTATTCCCAAAGGTGTCAGAAGAAAAGGATTCTTTACTGAGGAGCCACCGCTTCAGACAGAGCAGGCCCCACCAGTCCAGAGTGTATATATAGCAAGTACAGAAATAGAAGAGGAAGGTGAAGTAGATGATGTCTATATTATGGATATTTCCAGCAATATCTCTGAAAATTTAAATTACTACATTGATGGTAAAATTCAGTCCAACAGCAGCACTAGCAATTGTGATGTGATTCAGATGGAGTCCAACTCTGCAGACTTATATGGACTAAATTGTATAATCAGTCCAGTCACGGTGGAAATTTCCTCAAATTTAAAGGTTACACAAACACATGTGAACGAACCTCCTAAGGAAGCCTCTAGCAGTGGGAGCAGTGAATCCAAAAAGAGGAGAACTGCCAGCCCTCCTCTTGTACCAAAAATAAAAACTGAAGTAGACCCAGAACCTATAACTCCTACTAGCTCTTTAAATCTTCCTCTTAGCATTTCAACGGAAGGCTTACCTTTTCATAAAGAAAAAGGTGTTTATTTGTCATCAAAACTAAAGCAGCTTCTTCAGACACAGGACAGTAAGAAGATAACTCCGTCAAGTGAAATCCCTAAACTAGGACCTTCTGTTACATCATCACCTATTTTGCCTCCAGTATCCAGTAGGTTTAAAAGAAGGACCAGCTCTCCTCCCAGTTCTCCACAGCACAGTCCAGTACTTCGAGACTTTGTCAAATCAGGTGAGGGAAAAACTGTGTGGAATGATAATATTCGAAGTTCAAAAATGCCAAAGTTAGAAAGCCACAGCAACTCACCTGCTTGGAGCTTGACTGGAAGGGAGGAAAAAGAGACCTTGAGCCCTCTTTGCTTTGAAGACTATAAAATATCAAAAGACTGGACAGCAGCTCCGACTTTTGGCAACGTGTGCAACCAGCAGCCGCTGGATTTGTCTAGTGGTGTGAAGCAAAGGTCTGATGTCAAAAATAAGAATCAGGTTCCCTGGGAATCTGTTTTAGATTTAAGTGTGCATAAGAAGCCTTGCAGCGATGCTGAAATTAGGGAATATAAAGAAAATTCCATACAGCCAACCTGTAGTGGTGTTAAAAAGAAGAAACCAACCACCTGCATGTTACAGAAGGTTCTGCTGAACGAGTATAATGGAACAGATGCAGCCACAGACAGCACGCTCGGTGTAAACAGGAGCGCAAGTCCCAGCAAATCCCTGGAGCCCCAGGCAGAACCTGACACGGATCCCAGCCTGTCTGCATCGTCTTCTGTTGACACTCAGCCCCTTAGTTCCTCTGTTTCCCCTGTGCCACAGACCTCTGCTGTACCTTCCATGTGCCAGCTGCCTCCTTTGTTAACACCGACCCATCCTCCTTCCCCGCCGCCCTGCCCGCCTGTGTTAACAGTTGCTACATCACCTCCTCCCCTTCTTCCAACGATGCCGTTATCAATTCCAGATGCCTCTGCCAGTGCCACTAACACTTCTTCTTGTCCATCGCCACTTTCTAACACTACTACCCAGTCCCCGCTACCGGTTCTTTCGCCTACGGTTTCTCCTTCTCCATCTCCTGTTCCTTCTGTTGAACCTCTTATTTCTGCCGCTTCACCTGGTCCTCCTACTCTCTCTTCCTCCTCTTCTTCCTCCTCTTCCTCCTCCTTCTCCTCCTCTTCCTCTTCCTCATCTCCATCTCCACCTCCTCTTTCTGTAGTTTCTTCTGTCGTTTCCTCTGCTGATAATCTCGAAAATACTCTCCCGATAATAAAACAGGAAGAAGCTGAAAATGAACAACAGAAGGCAAGAGAAGATCCTCATACTTCAAGTGAATCGGGAGTAGTGCAGGAAACATTCAATAAAAGCTTTGTGTGCAATGTCTGTGAATCACCTTTTCTTTCTATTAAAGACCTAACGAAGCATTTATCTGTTCATGCCGAAGAGTGGCCCTTCAAATGTGAATTCTGTGTACAGCTTTTTAGGGACAAAACAGACTTGTCGGAACATCGCTTTCTGCTTCATGGTGTAGGAAATATCTTTGTTTGCTCGGTCTGTAAAAAGGAATTTGCTTTTTTGTGCAATTTGCAACAGCATCAGCGGGATCTCCATCCAGACAAAGAGTGCACGCATCATGAGTTTGAAAGTGGGACTTTGAGACCCCAGAATTTTACTGACCCCAGTAAGGCGAACATGGAGCACATGCAGAGCCTGCCAGAAGATTCTTTGGAACCTTCTAAAGAGGAGGAGGATGAAGATCTAAATGATTCATCTGAAGAGCTTTATACTACTATAAAAATAATGGCTTCTGGAGTAAAATCTAAAGATCCAGATGTTCGTATGGGCCTCAATCAACACTATCCAAGCTTTAAACCACCTCCATTTCAGTATCACCATCGTAATCCTATGGGTATTGGAGTTACTGCAACAAACTTCACCACCCACAATATTCCACAGACTTTTACTACTGCCATTCGATGCACAAAATGTGGCAAAAGTGTTGATAACATGCCTGAGTTACACAAACATATATTGGCCTGTGCATCTGCTAGTGATAAAAAGAGATACACACCTAAAAAAAATCCAGTACCACTGAAGCAGACAGTGCAGCCTAAGAATGGCTTGGTTGTTTTAGCTGGCCCTGGAAAGAATGCCTTCAGACGAATGGGTCAGCCTAAAAGACTTAATTTCAATGTTGAGATTAGCAAAATGTCCTCAAACAAACTAAAAATAAGTGCATTGAAAAAGAAAAACCAGCTTGTCCAGAAAGCTATCTTGCAGAAAAAGAAATCTGCCCAGCAGAAGGCAGAATTGAAAAATAATCCACCCGAGTCAGACTCTCACATCTGCCCCTACTGCAATAGGGAGTTTACTTATATTGGAAGCTTGAATAAACATGCGTCATATAGCTGTCCCAAAAAACCCATCTCTCCCTCCTCTAAAAAGAATTTTTCAAAAAAAAGTGCAGGTTCCTCTTCACCTGCAAGCAGTGAAAAAGGCAACAACCAGCGTAGGCGAACAGCAGACGCAGAAATCAAAATGCAAAGCATGCAGCCTCACTTGGGCAAGACAAGAGCACGAACCTCAGGACCTGCACAAACCCAGCTTCCCTCTGCATCCTTCAAATCAAAGCAAAATGTTAAATATGTACATCCCATTCGATCTAAAAAGCCAAATTCGTCTTCGTCGTTGAGGAACTCTAGTCCTGTAAGAGTGTCCAGAATGTCCCATGTCGATGGGAAAAAAACTAAGGTGGTGGCTAAGAACAATTCCTCTGGAATCTCAAGCAAAGCATCCCGGAAATTGCACGTCAGAATACAAAGGAGTAATAAAGCTGTTTTGCCGAGTAAATCTGCTGTGGCAAGTAAGAAAAAGGCAGACAGATTCACTGTAAAGTCTAGAGAGAGGATTGGAGGACCTATAACACGAAGCCTACAGCAGGCGGCAAATGCAGAGGCAGCCGAAAACAAAAGAGATGAAAGCAGTACAAAGCAAGAACTAAAAGATTTCAGGTAAGCATTTAATTTGAAGTTGAAACAACACAGGAACGCGTTCCTTGCAGTTTTGCTAATTTTCTTGTTCTTTCTTGAGTTTCTCGTACTTAAATAAAAAAAAAAAAAAAGGTTGCATTTCCTAAAACATGGTTAAGTAGCTCAGTCGTGCTGAGGTATGATGTACATACTTGATGCATCTTGTCATGTTGTCATGAAATAATACATAGTTTGTGTAGAGAATGTCTTTAATTATAAGCTGAATTGAAAACTCTGGAAAAAAATGTCAGTGCCTGAGTGCAAATAAACTTAACGTCATTAAACTTAATGTTATTGGAGACGACGACGTTGTATTTGATATCTAACATGTATGGTGACCCAAAATCCTTCTAGGTTTAGTTTATGGTGGTTCGCTAAGCTAAAAATCATGACTGCATTTTTTTACTCATTAAAATAACTTGCATTGTTGGGTTTTAATAAAAAGCATTCTCTGCGTATCATATAAAAAAACAACCCATGACCAAATACTTCAAAAATGTATATGCATACTAATTGAGTCAGATCATTAAATGCCTAAAATAAGGGAAATAGATGCGCAAGAAGAGTTATATGAACATGTAAATTTGTTAGAAGTATCATGCTCTTATGTTTCAGTATAAAATTTTATAGTTCTATTTTGTTTTGAGAAGAAGCATTTTAATCACAAGAAACGGTAATACTTCAATAAATAAATAAAATCTTAATCTACGTGCCTGAGTCCCGACTTACGTCTTCACGTAGTCTCCCAAAGCAATAGAATATTTGGCAAAGTGCTTATAACTCTTATTAGCATGCTCCTGCCCCGTTATTCTTGGAAACAGGTATCTGATTTGCTGAGTAACTTTCACAAAGCTCACTGGTAGTTACGAATTCTTTTGGTTTTGGTAATTGCAGTGCATGGCTGTGATTAACACCGAATTTATGGCTGAAGGTGGTATTTTTTTTTATCAAAGTGATTGATAGTGGAGGAGGGGGAGGAACTGGCAGCCTTCTTCAGAACAAGCGTCCCCTGGCAGAATTTGTCAAGAAGTGTCAAAATCCAAACTGTTGCAGCTTGCGTGTCTTACGGTGAAGACCTCCTAGGTGAAAATTTTGAGGAAATGCTTTGTAAAGTAAAAGTTCAATATAACAGAATTATTTCAAAGTGCTAGAGGGGAATTTGACTTAAACTAGTCAATACCCAAATTAGGATGTGTTGAAGGAGAAAAAGGTTACTGGAATTTGGAGACTAATGGTGTAAAAAAATGCCTTTAAGGAACAAGAACTGTCTACCAGGTCTGTCCTCTTGGGACATAAACATCTTCATATTCCTTAATTCTCATCAGCTGCTCTCTTAGTGTTATGTGCGAAACTGTATTTTCACATGACGCCGGAACAGATCAGTAGAATTTGAAGCCAGAATGACACATCTTTGCATCTAAATTAATCATTTGACCTTAAGCAAAGTAACCGAGTACTTGGAAATCTGTGCATATGGAAATTGTTTAATAGTATTTGGGGTAAATAACAATTTACCTAGGGCTAAGATTTCCTTGACTGTCTCAAATACTGTTAGTTTACTTTGGCAGCTTGCAGTCTTTACTGGTTTAATGAATAGTTATGCTAGAAGAAGTCTTGCTTTTTGTTTCTGAAATAATGTTCATAAATATAGATTGTCTAGTCAAGTTTTTTTATATCAAGTATATAGTATGAAGAATTTTTTGCCTTCATACACTAATGTCAGCACAGACTAACTTTGATTCTACCCTGTAGGCACTGTTGGTTTTTGTTTGCTTCCCCTCGCTCCCCTAGGAAATCCTAATTCTTAATATTTTTTTCAAGACTTGCTTCATGTAATAGTTGTCTCCAAATTTGTTTTTCACCTTTCAGTTTTTCTGTGTAAACATACTCCGTTCACAAATAGTTTGTTTTGTCATTTATCTTCAGTTTTTGTTTTTTATTTTCTAGGAATCTCCTGTAAAAACAAACCAAACAAAAAAAATCCCTTAATGACATGGTAGAGCTGTTGCATGCTCAACTTAGGATAAGCACTACGACAATGGATGTGAAATCCACCAAGCTTGCGAAACCAGCTGAAGCTCTCACAATCATAAAATTGCCTGCAGGCTTCTTGCTAATACTCAGTGTCAGGCATAGATTTTCTTATTTCGGGCTTGACACGCATGCTGGGCTACAGGATGATTCAGATAAAAGAGAAGGGAACTATTAAAAACAACCCCCCCACGAAACCATCAAAAGAAATAGCGGGATTAACTAAACCAAATCTTTTGCTCTCGTGTTTGCTTAGATCCTGGTTTTGGCCGTACCTCCATGAATGGCATACAGGCGGTTCAGTGGTACGCCTGGCGAAGCAGGGTCCGTAGCGTTGTTGGTAATTCAGTGTAGATTCAGGGACAACGAATGTTGCTGCACTCAAAGTATTTTTTTGTCATGTATTAAGTCTCTTAAAGCCTTTTGTCTAAGTGAATCAGTAGAGGCCAACCCTAGCACGACACACTTTCCTTTTCTTCCCACCTTCTCCTCACTTTCTGAGTCCTTTAGATGTCCAGCATACAATGGGAAAAAGCCTGATTTGGATGGTTTATGGATTTTCCAAATTCCTATTTATACACACAAATGAAACTTTATATAGCAATGAAATACCGATACCAGTTTCTAAATACCATATATATAATGAATGCAGTGTATCTTTTTATCGATAAGAAGGCTAGACCAGGACTAAGTACCTGTATATTTTGAAAGTCAAATATATAATTACTCTAAAAGGTCGTACACCTCTAATGACTTAAGGCAACACAGTCTGTTGTTCGTAACAGCTTTTTATGGAAATACAGTTTGTCATGTGTTCATCTAGCTTTCAAGATTAATGGCAGAATTGATGGAAAGTGACTAGTTTCTTTATACAGCCACCCCTTTTATTTTTTGTTCTTGACTTAAAAAGTAATCTACCTCTTAAAATTTGTAGTTTAATACTTGTTTGGTGAATTTGTGCCACTTTAACTTTCACTTTCACTATCATTCCCATTTTGTTACATTTCTGTTATGGGGACTTTATGTTGAAATATTGTATAAAGCATTTGTAGCAAGTTTAAAAAAAAATAAAATATTTAAAATTATTTAAATTGTTTTGGACACTTCAATTGTACTATATGTGATTTACATTTTACATTAATTTCATTTTGTTTTCATTTTGGGTTGTTAATCTTAGAGCATGTTCCTGTATTAAAGTTTGCTGTTAGTTACCTTGTTTCTTCTGCTGGAGAGTGATATAAAGACTATTCAAATGAACACATTAAAAATTACAATTTGACATAAAAGTGGGGTTGTCATTGCTTTTGAACGCTGTAGCCTTGCTGAAGATACTGTAAATGCAGGTAAGCAACTGAAGAGGGATTTTTCTCCTCCAGCATGCAATACATGTACGTTGCAGATGTACTCGAGAGTCTCTGTGGTGTTGCAAGCGCTTAATGACCGACTAGATGGAACTATTATGACACATTTTATATAACTGTAACCAATAAAGTAAACTTTTTAAAAACTTGTGGGAAACTTGCCTTTTGTATGGAAACCAGATGTACTTGGAAAAATGAGACAATGTACATCTAGAAGGAATTAAGTGTGCTTGCATCCTTTAGTTGTCTGCACCCAGCTCACTGGAACGAATTTACACCGATTTGACACTTCTGAGTTAGTCGGAGATTTGGGGGGTTTTGTAAATTGTGGACACAGTTAATACATTTAAACTGTTTTAACTAAAATTACACACACCATTTCAACTTTTTCTGATATTCTAATGTTCTATTTTTATATGCTTTAAACTTGTGAAATAGTTGAATTTTAAAAATACACATGAAGAGTTTTGGCTGTGAGACTTTTGGAATGTTGTATTCCACCACCAAGGTACGCATTCTGCCTCCTGCAGCGGAGCTGGCAGCGTGGGTCCATATTGGCGTGGCAGTTGGATGGAATAATGTAACGTTGTTAAGACTACCAGTATTACCAGTCGCCAGTTTCTTGGCATATTCACTACTAGTCCAGTAGGAAGTTAGTATTTTACGTAGTTGTCTATGCAACTTAATACTTCCGTTCGAGTAAGATTCTTTGGCAAGGAACTCCCTGTTTATTTTCTCATGTGGTATGTCACTCCTTGGACACGTTCTCCTCTCCATAGCAAAATGTGGCACAAGGATGCAGAAGGTCTGACGCTGTTCTTTGAGTGTTTTTGCAGGCACGGCTGCATTGTGATAACGTACACTGCAGCTTGATAGTCGCACCGTGATTGAAGAGGTGAATTCTTAGTCTGGCTTACAGCAGCAGTTATATCAATTAGGTGGTAGGACAGCTGCAGTGAAGGTTTTTAGTACTGACTAGGTTTTACTTTATTTCCCTAAGTGAAAACATTTCATTTTGCATACCCATAGTTGTATTTGCCTATTTTATAAGAATTAGAAAACATGAAAGAACGGTAAAAACTCTCCTGTAGTTCCGAAGTTACTGAGGGTGGGACATAAACTTACCCTTAACTAACCGTTTCGCATCTTCTGTTCCTGACAAATGAAGTACCAGTGGGTGTTTGGTCGTACTGCAATTCGGTATGTAATACTACGTATTTTGATCGCCTTGTCAGGGTTTATTAGGGATGTCTAGCAGTGAAGTGATCATACATAAACCAGCTTTCGTCCCTCATTCCTTAACATTATGGCAGAAATCCTGTTGCCACTGTCTTTACTGTGTCTCTGCTGTGGTATTAAGTCCTGTTGTGTCCCAGGGATGTTGCCGCACTGAGATGTTCGCACACGTTCATACGCAGCAGTTCTCAAGTGACGTGCTGTGTGACGGAGATCTGTATTCCCAAATGAGAGCTAATTATCAAGGAAGAAGTGTAATTCCTAGATGGGAGACTCATCACCGATAGGAAATGTACAGCTTTTATAGTTACTGTTCCTATTGCATCTCGTCTGCATAATTGAACTTCTGTGGTCTTTATAACTGCCTCTTTATGATCGGAATGCAACAATAAAGCTGTAACAGTGCCCACAAAGTGCTGACATTTCTTGAAACGCATCCAGACAGGCAATGAAAACAATTAAACTTGTCCTGTTTACAGAGACTGACTGACACGCTGATCAGGATCAACTGCAGTGTCAGTTTAATAAAGAGAGTAATGCTGAAGCCTGTAGGCAGGTGGGGGATCGAACACATGGCATTTACTTTTTTTTTTTCTTTTTTTTCCTCCATTACCCAGTTTGCTAGAAGGAGTTAAAACTAGCTTGTATCAGAGAGTGCCTTAAATGTGCTCAGTCCTAGGCGTTACCAGACAGCCCGGGCGATGCGGCCAGGCCCCGTGCACGTAGCGTGTCCTGCCTTGCTCTGCAAGCTCCTGACCCTTTGCCTAAGCTACCTCTGGTGCATTCAGGCTAGCGTATTATGGCAGTTTTGGTACTATGTTTTGTCGGCATTTGGCATTGTAAGCCTTTTATTTAAACTGGTTTAGTTCCTGCTGATTTCCTTTAGGGAGATGTCGTAGAAAACCAGATCCTGGCAATTCGGTATGTAAACGCTCGATTTCAGATGTAGACGTGAATAGCACTCCCTTCACTTCCTGAGGCTTGTGACTTCCATTTCCAAAATTACGGGGCCGGTTCCAGCGTTTACTGGCGTCAGGTTCAGCTCAGAAGCTGAGCTGCAAGTGGTGACCTGTGACAGACAAACAGCTTGTGAATGACCTTAAAAAGAGAACTTAGTATGTAAGGTCTTCTGATTCTGGCTTTTATTTACTGAATGTGTGATCTGCGTGAGTCAAATGATACTCTCCTTATGTTCGTGATGAAAACGAGCTAAAGGATAGATTCTGAACAAGAAGTGCATGCTGGTTTGGATCTGAGCTTTTGTGGTAAGTGAATTGTGAAAAAGAGGTAAAAGTCCACATCTTCTATTTAATTAAACTGGTAAAGAATTAGAAAGAAACTCTTGGGAAGAGTTTTGTAGTAGTAACTGAAGATACTCTGATACCAACATAGAGCAAAGCTGATTTTGGGTCGCCCCTATACAGTATTTAAAAACAGAATATTAATACTTGTAGAATTAATACCATATCATGTTTGGTGATTTTAAGCTGTAGCTGGGCTTTTGAAAAGCGCTCAACAGTTGGATGCACAAATCGCGCAGAAATTTAATGGGAACTGTGTAAACCTTTGCCTACACAGCCACAATAATCTGGATTACTTTTTGAAGTGGCTTGCTTCATCTAAACTTTGTGGATGGGCAATTACCCAGTATCTAGTGAACCGAGAGCTAAAGGCTACTCAAAAGAGATGTCTTAGAAAACACTTGGGAAGAAAGTATGAATTCAGATGCTCAAGAGATTTCAAAAAAGCTTATATTCAGATTGCAGTAAACATCCAGAGTTCCCTGTTTGTGTGCAATGTGATGCATTTTAATTATATGGTTGCATACTGTATTTTTTTGGTAGAAACCAGGTCACTTAATTCATAGGGTGGAGCTGCTCCAAAAGTGAATCGCAGCTCTCAACGGAAGAGGGTATGTGTAGGACCTCCCAGTAATTTTTGGAAGAGCGGGGAGGTGAGGAAGATAATTCTATTTCAGAGTGAGATGCAAATAAAACACTGTAAGAAAGGCATGGCGCATTAAGTGTGCGGTTAATGGTCCATTTTGCACACCAAGTGAAACAATGAAAAATGTTACTGCTATTAAAGATGGGTCTTTGTTCCATATGCGTAAAGACTTGATGTCAGTCCCTAAGCTTTCTTTGAGATCTTGACTTTCCAATTTAAGTAATGTCTTACAGGTCTTTTTAGAGTGAAATTAATAGCAAGGTAACGCTCAGACTGCAGCCGAAGTCTGCGCTGCTTGGTGCTCATCACTTACGGTCAGGCAAGGGTCCCCACCCAGATGTTGAAAATGCAAATAAATTATTAGACCAAGAGTGGGAAAGGCAGCTGTTGGTGTAGGGCATCCAGCGTCTGATACGAGATCACGGGCAGAACTCGGAGAGGAACAGGAGGTATTGGAGTCCTATTCTGTCTCTGGGCTGCAGTCTCTTCAGCCCCTAACTACTCTTAAACCTCTGCCTTAGTTAAGAGGAAGCCTTATTGCTCTTGAGTTACCTCTGACTACTGCTTCCCATGCCTACTTCATCACTTTTCATTCTCATTTTGTGAATTGTGCACATTTACTTCTCTTAGTCTTTAAAAATGCTTTTGGTAGAGTGTACCAGAAAGCATGCACTTGAAATACTGCTTTTTTTTTTTTTTTTTTTTTTTTTCAGACACAAGGCAGTAAAACACTGAAACTGAAAGGGAAGCCTGAGCAGGCATCAAGTTGGAGGGAGGCTTTTTCTGAAGAGATAGGTAGCGGCGTCATTTTCCTAATTTTTCAGAGCTGAAGTGGCTTGTGGAACATAGTATAATAATTGGCAACATGCACTTTCTTTGTATATCTCTGCTTATTTTTTGTAAGACTTCGATGTTTCACAAGCCAAACAGGGTCTCTGAGTCATGTTTTGGATGACAGTACTCCCAGAAACTGCCAAAGGGTTGCGAGAAACAGCTTTGATTATTCAGCAGGTGATGTTCCATGTTTCAGAAATACAGGCTCAGCATTCAGTCCGTATGGTGCAAGGGGGTGTTGCACGCGGGAGGTGTGCTGCCTTTCAGACGAGCGGCAAAACCGAGACTTGCGCTACTCGTAATGCCCTGTGTCAGTCAAAAAAGATTAATAGTCTCTTATCTGGGCCTGTTTCAGCAGATCCTGTCTCAATTCCTTCTGCGGTTTCGGCAGTGCTGCT
This sequence comes from Scopus umbretta, assembly GCA_013400535.1. Taxonomy (NCBI): domain Eukaryota; kingdom Metazoa; phylum Chordata; class Aves; order Pelecaniformes; family Scopidae; genus Scopus; species Scopus umbretta. The sequence continues at coordinate 50,955 of VZTL01007918.1, forward strand.
CAGCACAGTTAAATGCCTGTGGTACCGTAAACGTGAGGGCTTTTTTTCAGGGAAGTGATTTTGTTGAGAACGCAGAGGATGTGCTACCTGCCAAGGGCATTTGAAGGCCTTGAGCAAACTCACTTCTGCGCAGATCGTCTGCGCGTAGCAGTTAGCTGTCCAGCTGTGACTTGGTGGTAGAATTTATTTAGCGTTTCCTTTAGGTACTGTGATTTCTGCTAAACATTGCAGTGTGGAAGGACGTAGGAAGACGAGAAATGATGAAGTCTTCCAGCATTGAGCGGCTGTGGAGATTGGCACGCTCAAACTCGGCTGTCAGTGGAGTTTGAAGTTGTATTCCCCATTCATGATGGCAAATGCTTTCCCTCATCTGTCTTTTTAAATCAAAAGCACGCTTTGTTCTGTGTGTTCTTTTTAACGTAATGAGATGTGCAGGACTGAAGGGTCATACTAGTTCTGCTAGCCTTCAGTAATCATTTTGTACTCCTTTGGAGTCATCATTTCTGTATAAAGCTAAATAAAAATCAACTACACTCTTTCCTATGTGTGATAAAGTTTTCTCGTGCTCTTCCTCTGTCGTGAGTGTGGTTCAGCAGATACAAACTTTTTGTCAAATTATCAGATTAGATTACTTGACAGATGTATTTGAGCACTGCTATTTTTAATCTAACATTCTTCACCTTTTGGCTCACACAATGCTCGGTGCCTCTTAAAAGGGCAGGAAGATAAATCGCTGACCTGATACCGTTCAGCTAAATTTATAGACCTAGGCCAAGATTTCTTGAAGTGACTACTAATTTCTTTGAGCTCAGCTTGGAGTACCATCAAGGAGACTGATTTTCCGAAACAGCTCAGTGGCCATCCTCCGTGCAGAATCCCTTTAAAGTGGCTGCTTTAGATCGCTAGTTGCTTTTGAAAATCTAGTTACGTTTAAGTGAAACGGTCTTGATACGTTAATTTTAGGCAGTCCCCCAGGTGAGTTGTAGGCATGGTATGAGATTTTTTTCAGCAGTTCTCACTTGGTTTGGTGTTCGTCGCTGCAGTTAATAGTGGTCTGAAGCAGGATTTCACTGGGAGTGGAACTAAGTCAACAATGAAGAAACTTGAAATCTAGAGCACATGCGTGAAACGAAACAATTCTTGAGCTATTGTGGGGGAGCAATGCTACTTTAAAAGTATTAAGTTCTTTGAACCACTGTGGTTAGAGAGTGCTGCTGTGTATCTTCTTGAAAGTTGAGAATGCAAAGGATCTCGGTAACAGGTTTTTCAAGTTTAGATTCATGAAAGACCTGACCGTAAAATCATAATATTCATGTCGTGTCCTTTAGCATCACGTGACTGCAAGATAAAATCCAGCTTTTTCACTGCTTTCATAAATAAACACACGTAAGTCTCAAAACAGCTGCAGTACAGCACATTAAGATCCTTTTTGCTTTCTGCTGCTCCCCTGATTTTGTGCACAGAGGCAGGACTCTTCTGTGGAAAAGGGAAACCTCCTCCTCCTCCTCAACAAAATTCTATCCACAAACCTTTTTGTCCTGCTGAATGTTTTGTTTCACTTAAAAAATTAAAAAAAAAGTTCATGTAATTGGTGGTTGATGTTATTCCAAGTCCTTGTTTTGTGTATTTTCTTTGCCATTAAGCAATATGCTAGTGCAAGAGAGTACATGCCAGTTAGGTTAGCAACATGATATTTTGTTCTCACTGAGAGAGAAATCCCAGAAATCTCATTTATCCATGCCCCGAGCCCCCCTCGCTTGCTTTCTGGCCTGTAAAATTACCTTGCCTAATTCTGCAGAGCCAGGAATTTAGGCTTGGTCATCCACACCTCTTTATCTCTTTTTTTTCCAGGCAGTCAATTATTTTAGAAGTCAGTCTGCGTCAGCTTAGACATTGTTTTATTTAAGAGGAGTAAACACTTTTGGTAGAACATCTCCCTGACATGTCTGTTGTTAGGAGATACGTTGGAGTGTGTGCCTGTGTCTCTGAAATTTTGGACCACAGGCATGGGGGGTTTTTTTAGATCAGGAGTGTAGAAGTATATGCCCTACAAGAAAAACACACTTTAATTGAGGTAAAAATGGGAACGTAAATTACCTGAATGTTTTATCACGTACTGCGATGACTTTGCTCTGTTCACTGAATTTCGCTGGTGTGACCAACCACCATGTCGGATCGCTGCAAGCCTTCCTCTCCACGAGTAACGTGGCTTTATTTTTCTGGGATATTTCTAGTGAACTAAACTAGCAACTTGGAGGAATGTTAATTGCACAAGTGTGGTAGAAGACAAGGTAATTTGCATTAAAAATACCAAATGTATTTTGAGAATGTCTGAGGGAAGGGTGTGTGCCGGGGTCTGGCATTTTTATTAGCCGCCTGGTTTGCCCGCGCTGCTCATTTCGAGGCTCAGTGGCCTAGGAAGGTATATGGAAGTAGGAATTTGATTTGGACAAATAAGGTGAAACGTCATAAGTACTCGGGAGACAATTTAACTTGGGGAATAGGAATGCAATGTGATAGGGCAACCTTTGCCTTTGCTCCTGCCTCTGCTTTAAGACTGCAGCTTTGCTGGGTGACCTTGGCAAAATCCTTTTCCTTCTGACTCAGTTCTGCATCTGAAAAATGCCGATTATGGTACTGACTCATACCACAAAATGCTTTCAGATCCAAGGATGGGAGACTGTAAGCCCCAGGATTTAGTGGATTTTTATTGTAGCAAGTCTCACCGAATTCAGTGATTTGTCTTTCTCTGTACTTAGGGCGTGCTTTCAGTTGAGAGACAGAGATTTAGGCCCTGTTTACATTGTTTTAAAAAAAAAAAAAAAGGCATAATTTAACTTTTGGTTTAGGTTTAAATTATGGTATAGCTAGTACATTTACTAAAACTGTCTGTCCTGGTTTAAAAGTCCTAGTTGACAGAGAAAACTTCATGTAGACGAGTCCTTCCTGCTGCCCAACACTTGGTTTCTGTGCCCTTTTTCTTGCAAGCATAGTATGTTTTCTGATGCTATTCCTTTTTCTTGGGAGGGGGGTTGTGGTTGGGTTTTTTTTTTGTTCTTTTTCCTGCTAGGACTGTTCCGAAACAATGGATGTGACAGAGCTGGATGTAGCATAGAACCGCAGAGTCGTTAAGGTTGGAGAAGACCTCTGAGACCATCCAGTCGTCTCGCATGGGGCGCGCCGTCTGTCCTCTGTTGCTCGGTGCAGGGCCTGGCTGCGCCCGGCGCTGCGATGGGGCTGGGCGCCGGCCCCCTCGCCCCTTCCCGCTGAAGTCCGTATTGCTGGGCGGCATCGGCGCAGGCTGCCGAAGAATTCTTTTTCCTTTGCCTGTCTCCAGTTACCCCGGCACGGGTGATGGCGAAAGCAGGTGCAAAGTGACAGTGCTAAATATAGCGGTCTGGATAACCGTTCCTACGCGTTCCTACGTGTCTTGCAAACCCAGGGAGTTACTCCTAAAACATCCAGGCATCCCTCCCTTTCTTCAGACAGGCTCTTTAAAAACAGAGTTATCAATCCTCTTCAGTTTAATGCCGGTACGGAGGAGGGCACCGATTTCCTCGCTGCGCAGAGCAAACGTCGCTGCCCTGCCAAGCTGCACGGGGAGCAGCGGGTGCTTTGCTGTGTGGTTTTGGTGCACGGCTAATTGAGAGCTGAATGGAAAGGCAACAGCGAGAACTCCATTAAGAACTCAATTTTAATGTCTATCTAGAAAAACAATCCCTTTTTCTCTTGTTCCTCTAATCCTCAACTTCCAAATAATTCATCAATGATCTATTAGCTTTCAAGCTAGATGAAATTAGGGGGTGAGAGATCCCTTCAGCGTGTTGGTTTTGGGGGGGGCACAAGGGTTGTGCATTTGAAAATGCAGGTCAGATTTTCTCAGATACTCTGTCTCTTTGGATTTGAGACTTTTTTTTTTTTTTTTTTTTTTTTTTTTTTCCCAAGAGTCGTGCGCTGNTTGAAGTTTCCCACAGGATCCAGGCATTGGCCACGCAGATGTTATTGATTACAGAAGAACTACAAGTCATGATTAATTTTTTGACATTAAGCATTACTTAAATGGAAACATTCTAAAGAAAAAGAAACTAAAGTTTCTCTCTTCTAGTTATAGTAAAGAACTGAAGCCAAACAAACTTAAACTTATTTTGGATGTTCTGCTGTTTCCCTTGGTAACAGTCCTTATATGGGACAATGAAATCTGGCTTTTGTTGGCTTCATTACCACTTTCTGATTCTTACACACCAGATGAATGCTTCAGTATTAAATTCACAAAGGCTGGAGAGTATGATTTACATACAACAATAACAAAACTTTGGCAGATGACTTTAACCACAAATTTTAATTTGGAAATAATTGAATTGCTTACTTTTCAAAATTTCTGTGGGTGTCTTTTTGTGTTGTAATGGAAAATTTTGCACGTCTTTATGTCTAACTTGCAGTGCGCTACAAAATCTGTATGTAAGGACAAACAATACCATAAGTCTCCTTTAAAGGGTGTATACTGAACTCTAAAAATAACCTGGAGAAAAACCTAACTTTTAACTTTTCTTAGACATGTTGTTAGGTAATACAATTTTGTCTCAAAAGATGTTCCCTTGGAAGAACATAAGTAGTTGGTTTTGGTTAGACTTCTCAAAAATTTGCATATAGAAGGTAGGTATGGTATTACTGCAGGTATGGGGGGTGCACAGGTGCGAGGGGAGCAGACATGCATCTGCATGCACCAAGGAGGTACAAGTATGTGCAAGATAGCAAAAGATGCTGAATTTAAAAACAAATAGGGTTGGTTTTTTTTAATCTTGTAATGTAAGGAAGCTTAGCTTGGGTATGCATTTGAACTGCGATTGTATGTTTAGAATAGGGCATAAGCCTTTCTGCTTCCCTTGCTTTGACTCGTGTTTGCAGGCTTTCTTCTTGAAACCACAGTCAGCAGAGGTGTAATGCTCTCAGTTAGAATCTCCGATTTTCACTTTTACTTTGGGATTTTTGGAGTTAGTCTAAAATTTGAGGTGAAATAACATCTGCAATAAAGGCGCTGTAGCAGTGCTCGCTGTAGGGACCTGCATGCGTCGTTGTCAAGTCTGCCAGGGCTATAGTGGCAAAAGCGTACTGCAGACTTTGACCTTGGGAAAAATGACCAGATGTGGCATTATGCTTATATAAAGTAAAATCCCTTTGCCATAAATACGTATTTTAAAACCTGACACGGACTCTCTTGAGCAAATAGGCCGTTTCTCTTCTAGTTGTTCTTTAAATAACTGTGGATTTGTCTGTCTGTCCCAGTTGGAGGGTCTCTAACTGGGACATCGTGTGGGAGGCTGGATGCTAGCTCCAGTTGACGTTGTCTGTTTCCTACTTAAATAAACTAACGGGGTGAGTTCAGAACAAGGCAAAAACCCCCTCTTGCCTTCAGAAGTGGCTGTCAGTACTTGCAGTGTGGGTGGAGTGTAGGGTTTCTTTCTCACCGCTTACTAAAGCCCCTCTAGGGCCCTAAAGCATGTCTGCTTTTTTTCCCCTGGTACCCTAATGCATATGTATGAGTTTCTTCTGCCTCTTTGTACAGTTACAGACTCCGCATGGCCTCTAGATGTCCCTCCTCCTCTTCGCATAACACCAGCACCAGGCAATGCAAGAAATCCAACTGCACTGCATCCCACTTCTTCAAGGAATAGACTCTTCTGCTCGTCCAGCCAAACCAGGTACAGCAATGCAGTCAGGCGCTGCCACAGGAGAAGCGCAGAGCTTACCTGTCTTCTGTTTCTGTGGGCGAGGAGCGCAAAGCACTTTAAGATATTATCTGAGCCTCCGAAAACCCACGGTGTCTTTGCTCTTGTTGTAACTAGTCACTGATCAGAAAGCAGGCGTGAAGGGGGGAGAGCAAGGTGCCCTACGTCAGAAGTAGGGCCTCTCGGTTAAATCAAGCACAAGGGACAAAGTCTTCTCTAATGACACGTACTTATAGCCTCTGGATCAAAAGCATCTGTTAGGGCAGAATCAGCTCTTCAGCCTCATGGAAGATGTAAGGAGAGTTTTCTTTCATTTATGAGCTTTAAAAACCTGAGGTGTTGCTCCTCTGGATCCTGTGGGGAGCTCGAAGTTGGTAATTTTTGTAAGGATGGGGTTTGTCCCCATCTTGGAAGCAGTGCTATCTGTATCTGATCGTAGTAGTGGGCAAAGTCCTTCGAGATCTTTCAGCCTGAATGGGTAAACGCTGAAGAAATATTAACTCTGACCAAAAAATACACCTGGGAATGTGTCTGATGGCTGGCTGTTTTGGTTGAATACCAGAAGCTCAAAGACCAGTATTACAATGCAAATTGCAGGGCCAGGATAACATAGAAAAACATTAGCTATATGGGCTTGGCCACGTTAACGATCTGGGCCAGTGTTATTGGCGAAGCTGGACTGATTTCCTGTTGGTTGACTTTGAACAAGACACTGTCTTCTGCTCCTCCATTTCCCCACCTGTAATGTGCAGATCATCCCCGCCTTTATACTGATGTGGTAGCTGAGGAACATCATACTTACCTGTATAAAGGTGAAGGTGAGAATGAGTTCCAGCAAAATCAATATGCTGCAGCCTGAAATTTATTCTTTGTTAAAAATGTTCAAAAAATAACATTGGGGGGAAAAGTTAGTAAAATTCTGAAGTTGACTACCTCTCCGATAAAGGGAGTAGTTGCTAATGAAACGTTAACATCCCTAACTGCGGCATAGAGCATTTAGTTGTGGGAAACCCGAGGGAAAGTTAAATCACGGGCATGTCTTTCCTGCGCAGCACTCGCTGAATGACTTGTCCTGCTTCCAGGTAATGGGGCAGTTACTCTGCTTAATCTTAAAGCTGACTCTGATTAAATGCAGCTCTCTGTATTTGCAGGTACTAAGAACTTTTGACTGGAAAAGGTGAGGTGAATTAATCCTCAAGCATTATCCTCTCCTGCTTTTTCTCAGATGAGGTGAGACCGGTTCCTCCGTAGATAACAGGGACAGCGGTTTCTTCTGCTGGAAGCAATGCCACGCTTCTGTCATACTGTCCTTCCTTCCAGAGGGAGAGGGAGAGAGCGCAGAGCAGGGCTCCTCCCTTCTCCAGAGGGTGATGAACTGTGGATGCTGGTGAGAGGGTGATCTCAGGGGTCCCCTGCCGCGTGGAGTCCACACATCAACAGCCAGTGGAATAGCGCGGAGAAATGTTCAGACGTTTGCAGGCAGATTAACCATGTTCAGAGGGTTGATGGGTCTGGATGAGTCTCCTCTTTCTGGTAGAACACAGAGGGGTTTAACATACTATGCAATTAAATTCTGAAAAGACTGTTACATCATTTTAGTTTCTACTTTACATCCTAACGGGTAAAGAACTGGGCATCCCACAAAAATCCACTGAAGGGAATGGTAGGTGTTGCTGAGGTTTCCACATCTGAAGTCTGTGGGTACCCCATTCTCTTGACTTTGTACCATGAGCTTTAATGGGCATGATGCCGTTGCTTTCGAAGCGCGTCAGAACCCGCATTTTTTTGGAAGGCCACCTGTTAAGTGATCTCTGTGAAATGCACTGACAGCCCAGTTTCACGAAGGGACAAGCATCCATTTCTCAAAAGCTGCCATTACATTTGTTGCCAGTCTGGTACTCTTGTTACAGTCAGGATTTATTTCTTCAGCGAGAGTATCAAACAGGCGTGTTGCTGTGCTGTATCAGGCAACACTTTTCCTTAAATCCGGGGCTTGTGTTTGCGACTCTCGATCCAAGCGTGTTTAGTTTGAATGGTCCTGTAGAGAGGGCATCCGCGAAGGTAGCTGGCAGCCAGTAAAGACAAGTTGCAGAAACATACAGGTCAGTTGGTAAAATGCCATGCAAAAAGGTCTCTTACCTCTTGCTCCAAAATGGTGACAATCACATACAGGTGCATCATCTGGCAGGGGTGCTTCTCCGGGCCCCTGCAGATTTCACCTCCCAGATAAAGGGTTTCTTCTGTCAGGACAAGTTTTTGCAGGATCCCTGCTAATGTAGCGTCCGGGTTTGGGATTTTTCAAGGATGCCAAGGGGATCGATTGCCCTATTTCCCCCTTGTTTCAGTCAATTTATTCCTCTCCTTGTCTTTGCACTCCACACAGATAGGCACACATCTGTGTATGCACACGTTAGTTGAGAAAAAACAAGTGCCCGGTTGATACTCCTTCCCACCACCCTGACAAAGTCAAAAAAGGATCAATTATATATATATATATCTACATATATAGATATATGACATATATATTAATATATATATGTATGAAATTGCTGAAAACAGTTAATTTTTTATAGTTTTGAAAATCAAATTGTTCAAAATGAATACAAAAGCTTTAAACTGAAATCATTGGGCTTGTTCGCCACAAAAATGTTTTAGCTATGTGTTGTCTGAGTTGGAAAGAAAAGGTCTTCAGGACCTTGTATTATCTAGCTACAGGTTTTATGGAAAAAAACCCTATTGGAGGCTTTCTAAGTGCAATTGTGGTTTGGGGGAAGGCTGAGATGCTGAGAACTAGATGAGCCATAAAAAGCGACATCCCCTCCCATGTTGGAAGTGATGCTTCCAGGTCAAGACTGTGAGACCGTTGAGATGCAGGCTTTGTGGGGAGAACTTGGGCCATTGCTGGCTGCGCTGTCTCTTTCCTAGAGTGGAGAGCCTCTAGGATTTGTCCCCTCTTGAGCTTTTTGCTAGCAATAATTTGCTCTTGAAATTATGTGATGTCCTAATTCTGAACAAAGGCTGAAGTTTTTCACAGCAGCCTTGGAAGACTGAGATTCTCATTATTCTTTAAAACTAGTCGGAAGCGAGTATCCAAATCTGCTAGGCAGCTTGGTAAATCTTGGTCACATAGCACAGAAATTAAGTTTCCAGGCCTCGTGTATCTCTCACAGAAGCTGGTGTGCACATACAGCTCTCTCATCAGTTCGACTCGCTTTAGTTTCGCATGTTATCTTTCTTTTTATTTTCTCTCCACATTTTCTCCTTCCACTCATCATCTAGTATTAGTATGGTAAACCCTGTTCTTTCAAACAGGAATGATCTTCCTGTGCGTCTGGACAGCAACTAGATCATTTGAGAAAGGAGTAGACGATGCTAATAAAAACCAGCTCCGATGTCCTCTGTCGTAAAGCACCAGTATGATATCCCCTTGATGTTCCCAGTGCAGCTTGGTTAGGCGTTTTCTCGAAGATCGCACTTAACCGTATCAATTTTCGCTGGTCCCTTGAGGGTTGTTGCTGAGGAAGAGCTATCTTGCCATGCAGCCCAAGTCCTGCTTTAAACAGTCCGTTCTTCTGAGACCCACTCAACTTCCAGCAACAGTAAGTTAAACGAAGTACAGAGTTTCTGGCACGGATGCTGCTGAGCTTAGTGCCTTTAAGGCATACCAATGAGGATATTAGAGGTCACTTTTGTGCAATTTATTTTTGCTGCTTTTTGTAGAGTGGTATTAACTATAATAACTGACAAACTCAAGGAGAGAAGTGTGTAAATGGTTGTGATATATGAACATTTTTCCCAGAGAAATTCTGGTTTATCACACAAGCCTGTAAATATGTATTTACAATTTTAAAAGCACGTCTTTATGTCCCTGGTTGTAAATGCTCCGTTTTTAAAGTTTTATAACGTGTGTTACTCAACCAAGAGACCACAGCACACAGCTTTATATTGTACTGGTCTGTTTGAAGGATCCTTATGGTCTAAGCTGTGGCAGAAAAATATCCATGCCACTGACAAGAAATAACCCATGGTTGCACCAGACTTTTCATTGTTTTCCCTCAGATAACAAATGCAGTTTTTTAGGGAGGGTGGGGGAGTTGATTTCTCTTGCAGAAAAAAGAATCCGTTCAAAATGCTGTCATTTCTCGAGAATGATGAGGAAATTTTATTCACAGTAAATTCAGGAAAGTATGCCATTTTTTTTCCGAGGCAGAATTTCACAGTTTTGCAGCAAATTTTTAACCTCCCCGTGCCTGCTGATGAAACGTGAAATTTTGCCCTCGACTAACATCACAAGTTCTTGTGAAAATTCAAGGAGAGGGTGGGGAAAAAGCTCAGGTTTTGCATGTAGGAATTTGCAAGGCTGACACCGGTAGCTCTGCAGTGCTCTCGTGACAATGCTGATACTGAGAAGTTTAAGAAAAATAATGATGTGTGGAGATGTGGTATTACCTGGTTGGTGCTTGGGTTCTGAACATTGCTCTGGAAGACTGAAAGCTCTGTTGTCTGTCCGCCATGTAAAGAAAAAGAACAACAATAAATTAATGTGACAAACCGCATCATGGAAATATTTATTATTATTTCAGCAAAGCAAGTCTTCAGAACGGAGATCCAATGTATTCTAGCTCTGAAATGCCCGAGTTGTTTGGGGTTTTTCTGGTGGGTGGCAGGAGAGGAGGAGGGAGATAGAAATGTCACCTTGGTCTATCAAGCTCCCTGCATGCTAACAGTAATTACTGCAGACCGAGCTCTCCTGACAGCTTCACACTCTGCGTTCTACACGCTTGGATCAGCAGCACACAAGCCCTTGGCAGTTGGGACTCTCTGTTCAAAGCCAAACCTCTTGCTGAAGCGTTGCAGCATTGTGGAAGCGACTCAATACAACGAACTTCAAGGGTTGCTGCTGTCTTCTATCGGAAGGTGAAGGTTTGAGCAGGGCGTGAAGCAGGAGGGTTTTTTGCTTCCTAGAAATGGTCCCTGTTTCATTCATCTTTGTTAAAGGACGTGCTCCATCACAGCACCTGGAAGGGGAATTTTATCCTTTGCCCGGGGCTGTGGGACTTGGCACTTTTGTAAGGGAATCGCTGAGGGTTGGTAGGCAGCCATTTATCACGGGTGCATTAATTCAGCCACATCCTTTAAAAAAAAAAATAAAAATAGCAGATACAACACGCAGGTTTGGGAACAGCTGAAGTATAGGTATGAATTTCACATAGGCTAAAAATGGCTCTTTCGACCCAGAAAAGCTGAAGATTCCTCATGCATTATAAATCTGACCTGTTAGTAAAAAATGACTGTTGTCACCACTGCGCGTTGTTGCCTGCAGCAGCCTCACAGTCAGTCAGCCTCCTCTTGCAGTGTTGCAGCCGACCTGATCTCTATTGAATGGCATTCAGTTTCCATTAAGTTTTGAGTGATCGGATTTTGCTGAACAGTAATTCTCTCCCTGCCTGAGAATCTTCTGAAATAAAAACTTTAACTAAGTAGCTACACACTTTCTTTCATCTGTCTGTGCTGTCACATGAAGCAGCACCAATTACTCCTTTTTATAAGAACTGTGGCTTTTTTGGAAGAAGACGACCTTGAAAAACAGGTAAGGAGAAAAAGCTTTCTCATAATGAAGCTACTGCCTTAATACTGTTTATTGAACCACTGTATTACGTATCAGGCTGCTTGCAGCTGCCGGGAGGCAGAAGGATGCAGACAACACAACACTGCCGGTGGCAGAATCCCCTCATGAAATCGCAGGAAAACCAGTTAGGCAGTTGCAGTCTTTGATGCCGGTGCCAATTGTAAACAGCCCTTCAAGGCTACAGGACATACAGAGTATTGTGTGGGCTCAAGAAAAAACCCACTCCATGGACATGGAGGACACAACGACATCACACCTGAGATCCCCAGCAGCTCGTCATCTCATACGTGAGGTGGGTCAGCTGTGGAAGAGCGGTAGAAATAGAATTGTACGTCAAGCACTGCTGAGTAACGTTTTTCTGGATTGTGAGCAATGGAGCCTTTCACCCCTGGGTCGTTGGTTCGCATCAAGCCAAGGTCGTTGCTCAGAAATCATTACGGCTGATGACTAGCAGCCCGGTGGAATGAGCAGCGGATGCTCCCAGCCCAGTCCCACAAGGGCACTGGAGGGCATACGGAAATAGCACTGTGCCTTTCGGTGCAAGAGACACTTCTCACAGTTCAGGGATGACCTGGCCTGGGAAGTTGACGGAGAAGCACATTCTGGCCTACCGATCGTGAACAATTGTCATTTATTCTCAAATGAAGAAGAGGAGGGGGACAGACAGGTGCTTGGGGGGTAGGAGAGAATTTCAAGCTGTGCTGCATTTGTTTTATGACTTGCTCTGCAGCTGCCTTGGAAGAAGAAGGGGCAGTTGTTAAAGATTAGACTGCTCTGGAAATATTATCTTAGATATAAGATGCTAATCTAAATAGCCCCCCCC
>VZTL01007919.1:8712-28583 GCA_013400535.1 Scopus umbretta
GAGCCGGAGCAAGGAGCCGCTCGTACTGGCGACGGAAGGAGTGGCGACCTGGTAGCGGCTGCGGGTCTGCCGGGGGCCGGGGGAGGGCCAGGCCGGGCCGCGGGGCCGAGGCCGCCGGCCGTGCGGGGGCTGACGGGTGCGGTTTGCCTCCCCTCTGCGCAGGTACAGCTGCGGGCCGACGGTGTACGACCGGGCGCACCTCGGGCACGCCTGGTGAGTCGCGGCTGTCCCCCGCGGCGGCGGGGGGGGGAGAGGGGGGGACGTCCCGTCCTGCGTGGGCACGGCGCGGCTGGGAACCGCGGCAGCGGGCAGCGTGTGTCCGGGTGGTGACCGACAGACCCCGCGTCCGGGTGACAGATCCTGCGTCTGGGTGGTGACCCCCAGACCCTGTGTCTGGGTGACAGACCCCGTGTCTGGGTGGTGACTGACAGACCCCGTGTCCGGGTGACAGATCCTGCGTCTGGGTGGTGATACCCAGACCCCGTGTCTGGGTGGTGACCGACAGACCCCGTGTCTGGGTGACAGATCCTGTGTCTGGGTGGTGACCCCCAGACCCCGTGTCTGGGTGACAGACCCTGTGTCTGGATGACAGACCCTGTGTCCGGGTGGTGACCGACAGACCCTGTGTCCAGGTGACAGATCCTATGTTCAGGTGGTGACCGACAGACCCTGCGTCCGGGTGACAGATCCTGTGTCTGGGTGGTGACCCCCAGACCCCGTGTCTGGGTGACAGACCCCGTGTCTGGGTGGTAACTGACAGACCCCGTGTCTGGGTGACAGACCCTGAGTCCGGGTGGTGACCGACAGACCCCGTGTCCAGGTGACAGGTCCTATGTTCAGGTGGTGACTGACAGACCCTGCGACCGGGTGACAGACCCTGCATCCAGGTGGTGACTGACAGACCCCCTGTCTGGGTGACAGACCCTCCTGGGAGCCGCCATGGGGGTGCTGGCACCTCCTGCGCTGCCCAAAGGGCAAAATGGGTTCCCCCCCAGGCCCCGAAGCACGGAAGGGGCTGTTGGTACAGCTCGTCTAGAAAGAGACAGTTGTGGGGTGAAGCGGGTTGGGTTTTTGTTGTTTTTCTTCTTCCTAGGCAGGGTTGGGGATTTCAAATCGTACTGACATACTGTGGCCTCTTGTGCGGAGGAGTTGGGGTCCTGGGGCCAGAGGCTCTTGTCCGTGTGAAATGATAGTTCTGCCTGCGGTTGAGTTCGGACACTGTCAGCACCGAGGCAAAGCTATTCAGAGTTGACTATTAAAAAAGATGCTTTTAGAGTTAACGGATAAAAGTATCTGTTCTTAAATATTAGAAAGCCCAGGTAGCTTCAAGGTCTTTTTGCATAGTAACATTCAGTGACTTACTGTGTTAAAAAACCAAAACAAACCAAAAAACCAAACAGCACAGTATTTTCTCCGTAGGTAGTTTGGATAATTACAATAATAAACCAGCTTCATTAGAAGTAATTTTGAACAAATACTTTAAATACGCCAGAGAAGGTTGCTGCCAGTTGTTTTAAAATACACCTGATGAGAAGACATGCGGGGTGCCTGCGGGTTCCAGTGAAGCTGAGGGGACTTGAGCTCCTGTCTCCTAATTCTTAAAAGAACACGATGCATTGGGCTCCTGGGAAGAGCAGGGGTTTCTCGGATAACTGCCCTCTGTGTGAAGGTCAGACGCTGTGTATTTGAGTAACTCCTTTCTAATGTAGGGCATTTCACAGCCTCTGGTCCCGTCTCGACTTCATTCAGAAACTTGGCGTTGAACTTTGCTCAGCGTTGAGCTATCGCAGTACTACATAACTACTCCTTCTTTCCGTAAAAGGGAAATTTTAAAATACCAATCATGTGAAAATACTGTTGGCAACCTCTCCTTAAGTGCTGCTATACTGCTGTGTGTATGTGATGGTGCCTTTTTTTCTTCCTTGCTTTTGTCCGGTCTTCGCAGACAACTAACCTAGCTTTTTACTGGTGATCTAAAAATCAAGAAAACGATGTCTTGAATTATTTTGTTTGTAGTTAGTGCTTTCAGGGGAGCTTTAATATTTAAAAAAAAAAAAGTCGTAGCAATTTGTGTATTTAAATCTACAGTTATTGTAAAACAGACTATGTTACAGTTTACCTTGAAATAATTACAATTTAAAATTATCACTTGAGAGCACCTGTATAGAAAGAAGCTAATAAATTTCTTCCCTTCATCACTCAGTCGAGGTTCTCTGGTACGGTAGGGCCTCTCTTCCCTGACGTGGTGTAACAGGGGAGGGAATTGCAGAAGTGCTCCCGTCCTAAGGGGTACAGTGGGTCTAGAGCGCAATGTTTATGGAGGTGGAGAATTTCACCTTTTGGCCTGGCAGCTCTCTGTGGCTTTTGAATGTCTCTTTTTGTCAGTGGTCCTCCTTGTTCTCCTGCCTTCAGGCTCTTTTGGTTAAAGGAGGGAGTAGGAAGGCCTTGCTCGCTCTGCCTGTTCTCGTACCCATCTCTTCTTATCCAGCGTCTAAACTAACAATTTCAGGCTTTCCTGATGGGGAGGTTTGCTGTACATCTGTGCCACCTGGGTTTGACCTCTTCACTTGCTGAATTAAGAAAGAATAGTTAGGGCCGAGTGGTGCCTTTGGAGCGGTGTATCATGCAGATAAGCAGCTGTCATACTCTTTCTGCCGCCTCTTTAGCACCTTCACGTGTTGTTCCCCTAGGGCTGCTGTGTGGCAAGATGCCTGCGCTGAAGACCTTCCTCTCCCTCCTCTGATCAGTTAAACCCTCCACCCTGTGCGGAGCTGGCTGTTCCTTCCCAATGTCTGTGGTCTTGCACGTGTCAGGCTTGACATCCTGTTGCTCAGCTGATTTGTTTTGGGGTGGTGAAGCACTCTTGTTCTTATTTTTATTTATTTATTTTTTAAATGGTCTGGTTTTTTTCCCCTTAGCTAGGTCCAACTGTAGAGCTTTGGTAGGCGCAGCTGAAATGCATGCTGCTGAGGGGGGTCTACAGGCCAGGAGGTGCGCTGGGAAAGAGCATGAAGTCAAATGGAGTGATGGCTGTTGCTACCGTGCTGCTCTTGTAAAATACCAGCATTTTGTTGTACTCTTGCACCATGTTATCGTTATCACTAGAATTCCCTTTTTCCCCTCCTCCTTAGATGTGACTTGTGGCAAGCACAACAAATGCGGCAGGTAATAATGCAGAAACAAATAATGGAAATGAGCTTGAGATCCTTGCAAAGAATTTGAAAATAATGGCATTTTTTTTTCTCTCCTCCTTCCCCTCCGCAAAGATTTCTTGTTTCTCTAAGTAATCCAGCTTTCTGTAGTATGTTGTGCTTCCAGTCTTCAAAACAGGTGCTCTGTATGCCTCGATACAACATGCACAACTCATTCTATAGAAAGAAAAAAATCAGGTGGGCAGATAATGCCATCTCTTCCCTCAGTTCTGAGACTGGCCTTGATCATGCTGGTGTGAGCTGCAGCCTGGCTGGTATCCAGGTTCCTGGCTGAATGCTTGCAAATAAGAGTAAAACCAAGCACGAGAGGAGATTTCGTTCAGTCCCTTGTGCCTGCTCTGCCACCCCCCTGATTTTGACTGTCTGTTTTCGGGTTTGCTTTTTTCTTTTCAGTCCTGAAGCAGTAAGGACCATGCTTTCTGAGGTGGCAGGAGATCTGCTCTGGCTCTTGCAGTGTTTCTTCTATCAATTCAGTTGGAAGATCAGAGGCAAGGGAACAGTTCAAAATTTGTGTCTGCTCTGGGAACCATGACTGAAGGGCTGTTAAATCTCATATCAAGCTTTTGATGCTGGCATTGTTCCTCTGAACAGGGTCCAAAGACCAATTTAACATTCTTAGGGAACTGTGTCACCACATTAGATGAACCTTACTCCCAGTGAGCTGGTATTCACCAAAAACTATCTCCCTGGCAGCAAGGCTTTCAGAACCCCTTTTTCAACATAGGCATAGTGCAAACAGCAACCACAAAAAGTATTTTTCTTCATCAAGATACTACACATCCGTAAGTCTGAACCTGAACATCACCTGGTCCCCACAGCTAAGGGGAAGGATGCAAATCCGTCTCCAGGGTTTGCTTACGCTTCTTTGCTCTGACAGCCTTGGGAGTCGCAGTTCGTGCGGTGCTGCGGGTGAAATGGGAACCTGCAGGTCTGTGAGTCTCCTTTCAGGCTCCGTTTTCTCCAAAGCCAGCGCAGGCTGAGGATTCTCGTCACCGTTCAGGGCAGACCTAAAGCCTCTAGTCACCTTCTAATACCTCACCTAATAATTGGGTTTTACTCCATCAAAGTGTGTTTTGAGAATTACACGTGGAGAGTCTGTGAGCGGCAGGAGGGGCTGCTGCAGCCCCCTACAGCTTGTAGGTACATCAGTCTGCCAGCATTCAAGACTCTGTTTTCTGACAAAGAGCCTGATTAATTTTGAGAATTTATTCTGGAGTGTACATAAACCAAAATAACCCACAGAGCAGCTCTTCTTTGCTATCAGAAAAGATCTGTGGTGGTGTGTGAATGAAATAGTTTATTGGTGGCTGGTAGCTGTAGTTGTTACTCAACCCTAAGCAAAGTTCATTTGAATCCTGTTTTATTTCTCCCTGTTCTTCTGCCCTGTGGCTTTTGAAAACTTGTTAGAATACACAAAGCCGGAGGGATGTATTTCAAGAATATCTGATCTGTGTGTCTTATTTGGTACTGTTCGCTTTGAGAGAGTCTCCTGGCTTGCGCGTAGCTTCCGACGCGCGTCGGTGCTTCAATAAAGAGATGCAACAAAACGCTCCAGAAAATTTGATGTAATGTGTCACTAATGCCAGAAGAGGGTAGGCCAGTTCAAGGGAAATTTGCTTGACTTCTGTGCAGGTGGTAACTGGTTTTGGAAAAGCGCTTTGTGCACTGAAGACCTTTTCATTGCAAGTGCTGCGGTATTTAGATCATCCCTGTGGCTGTTAGTGCTGTTGGTTATTTTTGTTTGAGTTTATTCTTACTACTGCATGTTTAAAAGCCCATGTTTTTTCTCTTCCAGCTCCTATGTTAGGTTTGATATACTTCGAAGGATAATGACTCGGTTTTTTGGAATTGAAGTTATCATGGTGATGGGGATCACGGACATAGATGACAAGATAATAAAAAGAGCCAATGAGGTAGGTGTTTGCTGCAGTCTTTGATGCAAACTTTTGGTATTTTCTACAACTGCTTATATAGGAAAATGAACCTTTTTTGTTGTTGTTGTTGTTGAGTTTTGTTTGGTTTAATTAGTTAATTAATTAGATATTAAATGTTGAGATATATAATACCAGCCCCTGGTATGGCTGTAATAGGGCTGGGAGCCTGGAAGGCTGGGCGTCGAGAGCTGCGTGGAGGTAAATGGGCGCAGAGTTGTGTGAAGGGGGGGAGGCAGGGAGGGCTGCCTTGCAGCGCCCACGGCCGGGGTCCTCCTGCCCTCGCCTCCTGCCTGGGAGGCCAGCGGGGAACAAATAAGCCGGGGTGAATCCTCGGCACAGTTGGAGAGTATCTGATCCCAAAAGCAACTCAAAACTTAGCAACCAGTAGGCATCTGGCTGTGTTCTGGAGAAGCGTTGTGTGCGGTCGATGGTTAAAGGTAGAATATACAGCATTACCACACGGGAGGCTGAGGGTGATTCCTGAGAGGTGCTGAGCAGCACCTAGCTGCAACGTCAACGCCTTGGAAAGCTTTATCAGTCTTGTCCGAATTCGTCACCTCCGTGAAAGTTGACATCGAGTGTAAGGTTAAGTCTTGATAAGACTGGGGCTATAAGTGGTTCTCAGCTGGATTTGAATCAGACCTTTTTTTACTAGCTGAGCTTGGTGAATGGTTATTCCAATTTTTGGACCCTGAAACGCTGAGAATGTGTTCTGTGTTTTATTCTGCGTTCTGAAATTTTTTGTTTTGTTTTTAGAATCTGTAAATCATGTCTTCTGGATCATAAATGAATATGTTGGATCAAATTGCAGTTGAAAGCTTTAAGCTAGTTTCTTGGAGCCAGAGAATTTGACAGCTGTCACTTTTATTTCATCTTTAAGTAAACAGTTACTATTGCAGTTAAATATAGGGCACTGCATTCAAACAAATATTAGCATGCTGCTCCTGTAGAAATACATGTGTTCCCTTAGTCCATTTACTTGCCACCAAGAAACCTAAAAAACCCAGGCATTTTAAATCTATATGTGTTCATTTTAAAATTTTTCTGTATTGTCAGAACACTGTGGAGATTTTATGTTTGGAGAGGGAAATGATATGATGTTTTAAGAGAATTTGTATTAATTTACTGCATTCTTTGGTTCTATGAAGTAATCTTTTCATGACTTTTCTTGTGACTTTTTGAAATGCATGCTCTGCTCTGCACATTTTGTTTGGATGGCCAAAGCCTCTACTTCAGTAGGGTGATGTTGTTGTTGGGACCTCTGTACTTGAAGCATTACAGTGGTAGGGTCCACATGTCTGAGCTTGTTCTCCATCCTTTGGTGGGATTCATCTAGAGAAAACATGAAAGTCAGGCATCTAGTCTCTGATGTGTGCTGCACGCCCTCAGTGGTCCTTTGAGAGAGAGATGAGTCTCTTTGTGTTTTGAATATCCATCTGGATGGGAGGAATTTCCCTGTCTTCCTCCTATAGGCACCTTTGTCTCTCTGTTGGTCAAAGAAGCAGCTGAGCTGTCTAGGGAGATAAGTCCTGTCACTGCGGTCTGGAAGAGCACTCTCTCTGGTCTGTAGGCAGAAACACGCCTCCGTTTCCCAGTGCTGAGCATCTTCCTCGTTTCATTGCTGGATGAGCATCTGGTCTGTCTTCACCAGAACACCTGCCTTGTCCAGGATCTTGTCCAAATAGTGGTACCCACCTGCGCTCTGAAAGCAGATCCCATAAAGATGCTCCAGTAATGAACTGGAAGTGATGAAACTGGATTTATTTTGTTAATGATTCAGTTATCTGCAAGCTGGAGAGACTGACAGTATGTGTCTTCTTCCCAGTAGGTTCTCCTCGGAGAAGGTGTAACAGCTCGCATTTGAAATGCGTTGGTATCATGCTTTTGCTTGCTAGGGCAGGTTTTGTTGTCATGCCTCTTTCAAGGCCTGGTCTCTTCAGAATATTTGAGAACAAGTATCTTGTAACGTGCAAGTTGTCTCTCTCCTTTCGAGTTGCGCTTTCTCATTACTTCTGCGAGAATCCCTGTTCCTGTCTGTCACCCCATGAATGAGAAATGCAGAGAAGGTGCTTGGAAGTGCCACACTTGGCAAAGCGTGGGACTGACTTTCAGTTCATTTCCCCTGATTGTACGGAGATCTATAAGTAACCACGATCAGCTGAAATAGCTTATTTTTCTTAATCACTGGAAATTAATATCCTGTCTCATCCTGGAAGTCTCTGATCTGTCTTTCTGACATGTAGGTGGTATTTGTGTCCCCTGCCAACAAGTTGAATGAATTTCACGTCCCATGTATTGTAGTATATCTCGTCACTGGAAATGGAAGACCCTCCCAAGAGGAAAATAATGAGGGAGGGAAGGAGTTTGTTTTAATCTTTGGTTGCTTTTGTCTACAAGATATGTATTAATATTCTGGCAATTCAGAAGCATAAATGAAGTACTACTTTTAGTAGTAGTACATCTCTTCCCCATGAATGTTGGATTAATAAGCCTTTCTGACTCTTTACCTTGGGGGCTTGTTAAGTCTTCCAATTAGCTATTAACTGGCTGATAAAAGATTGCAATATTTTGTATTATTACTTTGATTTATGATTTACTAATCTGCTTCTCTCTTTTTCAGATGAATATATCGCCAGTAGCTCTTGCTCGTATTTATGAAGAAGACTTTAAACAAGATATGGCTGCCTTAAAGGTACAGATACTTGAGCTTCTAATTTAAGAGTATTTTAAAGCAATTCTTCTGGTAAGGAATCTGATTTTGACAGTTTGTTCTGAAAAAATAAGTTGAATGCCTGTGTGATGATGTTGCTTGGAAACAGGGTACTGATTTACTTTTTCATTCTTCTGGGAAGATACTGCACACCTTTTAAGTAAGGAGGTGGGGGGAGAAGAAAACTCGAGATTTGGAATGAACAAGTTAAATTTTTTAGGAACAGAGAGGTGGGTTTTTTGGTTTGTTTTTTTTTGACCCATGCAATTGAGCCTTGGTTCACAGATAATATGTATTTACTATAATGCAGAAATAGCCTGATCTAAAGCATATGAAACATTAAATATTCTTTCATCGGCTTCAGGTGTCTTTGTTTCTTGTCCAGAATACTTGGCAGAAGCAGGGAGTAAGCCACTGGGAAAAATTAGTGGATTTTTTTGCCACCCCTCGATTTTTTTTTTTTTTGGTATTATCTTAAATGCTGCTTATGACCTTTTTATGACACTTGCAACTTCTTTTTTTTTTTAATATAAAATTGAGGAGAATGTTCTTTAGTTTCCTAGAGTGAAGGGATTTGTCATCAGTGTTTCGTACAGGCTAATGAGATGTTACTCTTTCTTTGTTTAAGGTCCTTCCTCCTACAGTATATATGAGAGTGACTGACAATATTCCTCAGATAATTTCCTTTATAAAAACAATAATTGGTCATGGACAAGCATACGCAACCTCGCAAGGTAAGACACATAGCAAGGCAACTTCTTGTCCAGCACAGGTACAGGAAATCAGTGCTCTTAGTAATCCTGTTTTGGGATTAGATGAGATACCCTGTGCCAGGCTTTCCTTCTGTTGATTAACAGGCAGGGTGTGAGCAACTTGTTTGTGATGACAAGAGTGGGCAGAACAACTATTACTCAATTCCTAAGTTAAATGTAGCTCAATACTTAATATAATTGTTTACTGTAATGAACTGCTATCTAAGCTCCTGTGGGGAAGTCCTGGCCTGGCTTCTACAAGAGAGCCGGGGGAACCTCTTAGCTCTAAACAGGAGGTGCTGTAAAAAATGTGCCTGCAAAGCACAATGTGTGGATCTTTTTTTAGCAGAGCTGGTGGTTGTAGAAGCATTCGAGTGCATTATAACTGGAGTAGCAGTAGGCTATGTTTCAGTCAAAGAGGGGATTGCTGATTGTGCATGGGCAGGGAAGAACCCGGGGAGATCTCCAGAATACAAAGTTATCCTGTGTGCAGAATGAGCATGTGCAGTGAGGTTACTGAAAAGCTGATAACGTGGAAACACATGCTGCTACTTTTGCAGTATTTCTGAATTTATAAATCAGAATTTCAAATGGGAGTTGAAGGGCATTTTGTTTTGTTTTGCTTTCAGGGAAATGTTCCCTCTTCATCATGAATGTGCCCCATCTTTGCTATAAAACTAAACATTTCTTTTCTATTAGGCAATGTTTATTTTGATGTTAAGTCTTGGGGAGAAAGATATGGAGTATTAACTACTATTTATCCTGATACCCAAGACGAAGCAGGTATGTTTGTGGCACCAACTTGTTTGTATTAATGCATTGTCTGGACTCGTGATGTATCTGTGCATAAACCTTCATTCAACAGTCTGAAACAGTTTTCTAACCCGTTGTGTATAACCAGCTTTTTGGTTAATGAAGACCTCATGTTTTGTTTGTTTGTTTTTTAAATTATTTACTGAGGCACTTGCTGTTGCCAGTGCAAGAGGAAACTTGGTAATCTCTTTTCACACTTGGTTCTCTTGATACCTTTGGCCTGGTACCCTAGAACAATTAAGATTCTTAATTTTATTTAAATATGTGGGAGTGGTACCTACAAACTTCACAGTGAGGTGGTGATCTCAGCCATTGCACTAGCCAGCAGTGAGATAGTCAAGGGTAAATGCAGGGAAATGCCATCTACCACGTTACTGTTTGGGCAGTTGCACCCTTCTGATGCAGGCTAACCAGATGAATTTGGTTGTTTCATTATTTACCACTGGACTACTGCTAAGCAGCCTATTTGTGTGAGGGTGAGCAATGCCTTGATAGGCTGTGCTAGAGCGTGCCTATACCCTTGGCTGTTGTTTTTTGCTGTGGTTGTCCAGCTGCTGAAGCAGGATTGCTGAGCTGCTCTGTAGTTTCTGTAAGTTGGGTCTGATCAGGTGTCCGGAGTGGAGAATTTGATGCAGGTGTCCTGCATCTTTTGCACGCTGAAATTCAGTATTTCTTCATTGAAAAAAAAAAAAAAATCTGTTTGCAATTACTGAAAATGCCTGGCAGGCTGATGCTCAGGTGAATCGCAGCCAGAAACTTCTCACAGCTCTACTCTGGAGTTGTTTCAGCATTACAACTCGCAGAGGGAATGCATTTTGTTGACAGTTATTTAGAGTCAGTTACTGGCTGCAAAGGCAGCCAACAGCCTCCTGGGCTGCATTAGGGAGCCACAAATACGGTGAAGGTACTGGAGCATCTTTCATATGAGGAAAGGCTGAGAGAGCTGAGACTGCTCAGCCTGGAGAAGGCAAGGCTCAGGGCATCTTACCCTTGTGTACAAATAGCTGATGGGGGGAGTAAAGAAGACAGAGTCAGGCTTTTCTCCGTGGTGCTTGGTGACAGGACAAGAGGCGATAGGCACAACCTGAAACATGGGAAATTCCATTTAAGCCGAATAAAAAGCTTTCTTACTTTGAGGATGGTTAACTGAAGAACATGTTGCCCAGAAAGGCTGTGGAGTCTCCGTCCTTGGAGACATTCAAAACCTGACTGGACACTGTCCTGGGCAGCCTGCTGTAGCTGAGCCTGCTGTGAGCACGAGGTTGGACTAGATGATCTCCTGAGGTGCCTTCCAGCCTCAGCCGTGACTAATTCTGTGTTTTACCCTGTTTGCCCTCAAGTCACTTAAAACTAGATTTACGGTTACTTCTAAAGATTTTGACTGTTGTTTTGCTTATAACTGAGAAGGTGAAGAGTGCTTTGTTTTGTAGCAGTATACTCAAAAAAAGGCAGAGGAGGGATGGAGTCAACAGATACTGGTCAGCCAGAGCTTGGCAAACTAGCGAAAGAGCCAAGATGAAGATTCAGTGGATAAAACTAGGGTTATATTTCTGTCCCCTTATTGCTTAGCAATTTTGAATGATGAAGCAGGTGTAATGGATTTTTGTAATGTGCTTCCCTTAATATTGCATGACGTTCTGAATAAAAACTCTGTATAATATCGATAAAGTACAAGCGGAGTGGCTCAAGAAAAATGTCCATCTAATAAATCTCCAAAAATAGCTGTAAAGCATCATTAAAATGTATTGACACTGGAATGCTCCAGGGATTGGTTCAGACCCAGCGATACACTGTGGTTTTGTCAGCGACCTGAAATAAGTAGAGGAAAGAAGTACATCTAGCGTCAACTGCTGATAAAACAGATGAGCGGTGTTAAATAAGGGAACTTAAAACGCTGCGAGTTGCTTGCCAAGCTGGATCCCTTCAAGCCAAATAGGTATATTGTTCCACATCAGTCAAATACGAGGTCATGTATTTGTCAGCAAAAAAATAGAGAGTCCAGAACCCTGTTCTGTAGCTCCTGCCAGGGAGCGGTGTGTATCTGACCAGGTGTTAGGAGCCAACAGAGACGAACCCACCTCTGCGGCACCGTGGCAGAAAGAACTACATCCTTGGCTGTGTAGTGAAGGAAACAACAGATATAGCTGGGGAGGAGACCTTTGTAGAGAAGCCATTGGTGAAAATGGTACTGGAAGGTAGCTACTGTCCAAGAATAGTTTTGATTCTTATCTCCGTACTCTTCTTGGTTTTATAGAATCTGAACCAAAAGCTATTTGTGTGCCAGAGAAAAAATTGTGATTGATTTTTTTTTTTTTTTGGTGGGTTGGGTTGGTTTTGTTGCCTTTTCTGCTGTGATACAAACTCTTTGTCGTGGGAAACTGGCTGTTAAGTAACTAAATGAATGATGTGAAACCAGAGAAGGCCAAAAGGACTAAAAGGATAGGATGTATTCAAGAATCTTGAATCCATCTTTTTAGCCTGCAGAAATCTAATTCAACATACTATTTTTTTCAAATGCTTGATTGAGAAACTGGAAGCCCTGTATAAGGGGGAAGGGAGGAAAGTTGCAGGAAAAGAAGTTGAGTGAAAGAGATTAAAATCTGAGTAGTTTGCTAAACGTGCATTTTGACTTGCTTTCATTTGCTCATTTTTTTTCTTTGAGACATATTCCATTAACAAATCACTTATTCTTGCTAGCTGATACTGATAAACGACATGGTAAAGATTTTGCCCTGTGGAAGGCTGCCAAACCTCAAGAGCCATCTTGGACTTCTCCGTGGGGAAAAGGAAGACCTGGATGGCACATTGAGTGTTCCACAATATCAAGGTTAGATTTCTTGGATTTTAAATCTAGTGCTGGTTTTTGGTTTCAGTCACAGTACAATAGTAGTGGCAGTATTGAAAGTGTTTTTTCTGATCAGTAGAAAGCACCAGTTTTAACGTGAATATTTTGTGCAATTTGGGATGTCGCATGTGGCCCAAACAAACTCTGCTCCACCTTAATGGCATAGCTGTCTTGCTATGTTTTGGCATCTTCCCTTGAGACAGGCTTGGCTATTTAAAATATGCTGTGCAGGATCACACAGTTGATTAGCGAGTCTTTTAACTTGAACTGAATAACCAAAGTTTTAGAGAAAGTTGTGGTAGCTCTTTCATTTGCCTCCCTTCTGCTCCTTGCAGTCTCCATCGGACCTAGTTCAGCATGTAGTGCTGTGTCAGGAGGACAGGGTATGGGATTCCATCCCGACTCCAGCGAGCGTATGAGATCTTGCTGGCCTTATCTTAACAGCAGTTGTGGATGTTCATGCTAATCATCTAAGCGTTATTCAGCTTTCTTTAAAAGCCAGCCACGGTATTCAATATTCTGATTTTTCTGTGGCAGTATATTCTGTGGGCATGGTGTGAATTGTGCGTAGTAGCGTTTTGTTTGTAGTTGGTTTAAATTAATTTGCTCTTAATTTTGAGTTTTATTTTCTCTACAGGATGGTAGTCCTTTGTCCTGCATTGTATTAACTTACGACCTATTAATTTGTATTAAAAAAAAAAGATACTTTAAATCTTCTCTCCCTGGAGGATTGATAGTGGTACTTAGTTTTGCATTAGTCTCAGATCTTTTTTTGGAAGCTAATAACAAATTATTTAGATCTGGCCCTGTTTAACTTAAGTTTTCAACCCAAGCTGAAAGCAGATGGAAGAGGTGCTTCAGGTGTCTCTTTCATACGCTTTGCTGGTGCTCGTGGCATCGTTAGTCATTACTACCTGATTGTGAAAAGTGTTTATAAGGTGATTTTCTGTCTGTAAATAGTCTCAGCACTGTGAGACAGTTCTTAAAGCAACTGAAGTGCACAAAAACATGCTGTATTTTGAAGTGCAACCTGTGACAGAAATGCGCAGGCAAGAAATGCCAGTTACAAAATGGCTTATCCGCTAATGTGGTGCTGTTTATAGTCTGCATTTCTTTCTGTAAAAACTTACTCTACTGCGGCTGGGTGAGGCTCCTGCTAAGAGTTGACCCATGAAGAACGTTAAGTCTAGTAATCTTGGACTGGAGAGCTTATGTTGGTAAGTTACCTAAAACATTTTGCTGTCCCAGTCAGCTGCCCAACGCCCATCTTAAGCAGTACCTACTTACCTGTTTGTTTTGCCAAAGATCTTAAAGCATTTTAAGTGAGCTAGGTAAACTGATTTCGAAAAGTCTTTGAAGTGTGCCTTGGGAAGGTGAATGAGAAGGGCGTTGGTCTCTGACGCAGCCCTGGAGGAGGGAACCACCTGCTGTGACTTAGGTCTGGTCTCCTCTCCGGAGTTTCCCTTGCGGTGAGATGGGCTGCTCCTCCTACTCCTGAGCCTTTCTGCAGATCCGTCTCTCTCCTCTCTCCACCTCTTAATGGTTTTGTTGGAGGAAATGGCAAGTGGCCAGCGCTCCTCTGTAGATGGCACAAGGGAAGGCATGAGCCAGGGCCAATCCTGCCATGATCTGTGCTTAAGCTGGTTTTGGAAGGAGGAAGTGGAGGGGCGTGGGCTTGGGAAATGGCAGCAGCTGGTCTTTCTTCCCTCCTCTCTTCTCCTTGTCTTCTTTTCTTCCTGTGCCTCAACTGCTTCTGCAGAGCCATCGTGAGCCAGGGTGTTAACAGGCTGGTTTGTCCCAAAAAGGGACAAAAATATTAATATCTAGCCAGCTACCAGGAGCAACTTGTTAACGTGACATATGGAAAGACTGTGTGTGTCTGTGTGTACACACATGTGCATGCGTGTATGTGGCTTGCCTTTCATTTTCTACTTGTGTAGACCTTGCATCTTCCCCAGCTTGAGTGTGCCTGGTTTCTGGGCAGTTAGCATTGATTTACCTCCCCGTGAGTAAGTAAGTGTTGTCTGTCTTTAACAGATGGGCAAAACGAAGTTCTTAACTTGCCCAGCATGACCTAGCAGGGACTTGCTGGAGCGGTGGACAGAGTGTAGGTGTTTGACTTGACTCCTGGTGTTTAACCAAAAAGCGTCTAGGTCTGTCCTGTTGGCACATGAATACCTTACTTCCAGCCACCAGTATTTGCAGAGGTGCCTGTGCCATGTAAGCCTGTGGGTGACCCACACAGATGCAGCTGTGCTGTTGGAATGAGAGGAATGGCCTTGGGAGATCAGAGGCACTGGCACTTTTTTTCAACATTATAACAATATAGGACTAAGCATTTTCTGTCATGACTGCATACAGTATTGCCTGAATTCTTACAGAAAAAGTACAAGATAAAGAATAGTAATATCAAATTTACAGAGATGTTCATCACTTCGAAGTTGTTAAGATTGCAAATGGAGGCAGCTGTCTGATACTGAAACTGCAGCAGAACAAGGAAAGGAGATGTCCTGCATGCCATTCTTTAATCTAAGTTAGAAAAATAATGGCCCCTACTAAGAATTAATTGTGGACAAATATGGGTCCTGTCCATACAAGTTCTGCTGCAGTTTTGGTATCCAAGGTCTGTGTAAAGTCTTGTTTTAAAACTGCAGTCATTGAATTGTACACCTAAATTTATGATGTTTCATCTTGTTTTTCTCTGCATTTCTTTAGCAAAAGCTTTTGTAGTGTTTTACTTACCGATCAGGAAAATATTGTTACAGTGCAGTGTTTGGAAAACAGCTGGACATCCATACCGGTGGAATAGATCTTGCATTTCCTCATCACGAAAATGAAATTGCACAGTGTGAGGTGTATCATCAGTGTGAGCAATGGGGGAATTACTTTTTGCATTCTGGTAAGTAAAAATATGAATCCCCTGAGAGGCCTGTACAAATATAGGGGTTAGGTTTTTTAGGTTTGGCATTTGTATGGTATGAAAACAGATGCCTTACTACAGTGACCAACTTTCTGTCCTCACTAAGTGAAGACACATAAGTGAGAGTGAATCTTGAAACTGTAGAATGAATGCCTTTATTAATAAAGCAGTTACAGTGAAATATTCCTGAATTTAATCTGAGGAGATCTCCAAATAATAATAGTATATTGCCCATGTACAGTGTTTACTCCTAATTAAAAATGTGGAAAGAGGTTTTTCTTGTAGAATCTCATCCCCTTTCATTTAGGTTCTCTCAAAATTCGAGGGTACTCCTTGTGATAGGCTTTCTTTTTTTAATTGTATTTTGGCTGTAACAGTCCTGCGGGACTGTTTCGTAGCAGTTCTGCAGGAAGAGAGTGAAAATAGTTGATCTTTTCTCTACGTGTTTATGTAGTCCTCAAACCAGAAATTCCTGCTCTCTTAGAATAGAACCTGCATTATCTGAAGGCAGGGAGTGGATGTGGCAGGTGGGCAAGTTGCTGATTGTAATGTTTTAAAAGCATTGAGAATGGCATAAACCAGTCTTGTTCTCCAACGTCTCTCAGCACCAGTTGCTTGCGGGCTTAAAAAACCAAAAGTTTTCAGTAGCATGCAGAATCAAATAGTCTGTGTTTGTAAATACAGTGAAAGGCTTTTAATCATGATCAGAAAAGACATCTGTACTACTGGAAAACAAGAACGGAGGGAATGCTAAGATACATGAACTGATGAACCAACGAAGCTGGGATGTTTTGTATAGTTTGAAATGTGGGGGAAGCCTTGCAGGCAGCCGCTGTGCTGCAGCAACCAACCACTGGACATTCTGTGTGCACGATTCACATACCTGTAACTATTTAAATTCTCCTGGGAAGCCTTTTTTTATCCACCAGTAGCGCTAGCCTAGTGATGGGTATGAGAAAGAAGATTCATGCTGAGGACCAAGTGAGTGAGATGCTTTGGTCTCCCCTGGTCAGACATGGTCAATGAGGTTGCTGGCGGGTAGAGACAAGGAAGCCTGTGACATCTATGGACTACATAAAGACCAAGACACGCGCCCCTCGGCTCCGTAGGAAAGTGGAGACATTAGGTCTCGTCACTATGGCCCCTTAACCCTCTCTAGCGCTCTGACCAACTTCAGTGCCTCTGCTTTCCTGTGGAGTGTGGGTGGCTTGGTGTAGCCCATAGATGTCACAGACCTTGTCTCTTCCCCCCAGAAGTGACCTCGCTGGTTATGCCGGACTAAACTGTACCAAAGCATCTTTTACTCACTTGGTCTTCAGCATACGATACTGCCTGGCATTATGTAGAACTGCTCCTTGCTGCCTTTGCACGATAGTGTTTTGGCAAAGTTTGTGCTGTACAGTGCTTTGAACTATGTCGTTGTCTGATGGTACTAGCACTGTTCCCGTTGACAGAAATCTTGAAAGTTGTTCTTCCTATTGCAGTCATGGTGGTTCTGGGTGGTCTCCAAAGAACTGCAGTCAATAGAAAGTCAGGTTCAAATCTGCAGTCTCTCTTCTTGCTGAACAGTACTTTGTGCAGGAATGTCTTGGTGAACTCTTTGAGCTGCTTCCTTGAGTAAGAGATGCAGAGCTAAGCCTGTGCTATGCTCTGAGAATTACTTGGGCTTTCTTTTTCATACATATTTGTACTGTATGAGATGAATATTGAGTTCGAGTTTCAGTGCCAGTGTAGAGCTTGTTATAAATCAATAGCAGTTGTCCAGAGGCTGGTGCATCCTCCAGGGTGTGCTTTGCTCCTGAAGTGCTGGGGAATTCTTTGCACTTCCACTGAGATGCACTGGTTACTGCCAGGTGGAGCCTTCCATGGAAAACGAGTGAATCTGGCTTTTCAAGCTTGGAATTGAGACTACATGGGAAATATTCTTTGAAACTAACTAACTAAAAAGAAGTCAATTTTTCTTAAAAAAAAGGGAAAAGAACTTAATTCCAAGGGCAATTTGTACACTGAGGTTCTCTAGGAGTTGACAGATTACATTCATTAAGTCAAAAAATTTTGCTGGAGGATGATAGTGTGAATTATTTAGGGCAAATGAATCAGCTTCAGAAACAATTTATTCTGGTAACAGACTTCAGAATTTTAGCAGGCTCAGAATTGGAGGAGCAATTCCCATTAGAGGAAGAAAATCCCTGCACTGGGGATAAATCTTCTTATAAGGACTTTATTTTTAGACTACTTGTACTCTGGGAAGAGCGCCAAGCCAAAGTTATGAAAATCCTTGCATTTTGTGATTCTTTAATGAAATCATTCTAAGTGCTGAAACTCTTGAATAGGAATATTATTTCAAATTCAGATGTTACCTGTACCTTATTAGGAAAACACAATCAAACTATTTTAAACTTGGCTGCCTAAAGTCAATACTTAGGCATCTTTGCAAAAGAAAAAAATAGTAATTGTCCCCTTCTCCCAGAAGAGGTTTGTGAGTTTCATTTGAGTAGCAAGAGCTGCAGGTGTTCAGTGCCTGTGGCAGCCTGAATGGTCTTATTGAGGGCCCTGAGTTTAACCACACAGCGGGGTGAAAATGGCCTCACCGGCTAGCAGCCAGGACAAATACGATGAAAATGAGATTTTGGTTTGATCACAGGTTGCTGTAGCTGGTTCTGTATCCCTAGATCTCTTGATTCTTTCCTGCTCTGTAGAGTGTGTTGTGCAAACTCTAATTTCCAGGTGGTTGGGGTAGGACCGGAGGTGGCCTTCTTATGAAGAATCCCACCTGCATTGAATCTTTGTCAGAAATAGCTAAGAAGCGAAACCAGATGCTTCTCATGTTCATTTACCAGGCCTGAGCGTGTTGCTTTTTTTATCCAGATGAGCGTAAGGGGGATTTTGTCCGCGTGTGGAAGGGAGTGGGTTCCAGGCAAGGCTGCAAAAGCAGCGCCGTGCAGCGAGTGGCACAAAATTCAGACAGCCGCGTGGGCTGCTGAGCAAGAAATGCCACCTCTGCTGCCACTTGTAAAGGCAGGAGCATGATCATGTATTGTCCTTGCAGACCGCTCTGAGGCATTGGTAACGCTGGACTGCCGAATTGGAAAGAATGCAGTGCGCTGATGTGGTACTAAAGAGTAAGAAATGTTCGTGCTTAAAAATCTGCCTCCAGTACAATAAAGTGCTGGATTCTGCAGGTCACGAAGGGCCTGAAAATTGCATGTTAGTTGCGGGTGCTTGGTAATTTACAGGATTACTCTTTTATTAGGAGAAGCCAGTTAAGGCTTTTAACAACATTTCTGAAATGACGCCGAGTAGTCTTTTACTGGCTACGTGTTTGGCATCTCTCCGGCGCTGTGAATAATTGATGTTTTCCGTCAGTGGTGATGCTGTGGCTAGTGCGGACGAGGCCTGGGAGTGTACAGCCTGAGGTTGCCCATCTCCTGTCATGCTTTGACAGATCTTTTCAGTCCTGAAGCTGAGCTCTGTGTACTCTCCTAAATGCGGTGGAGGTGGTTACTGCCTTTTTCATATACCCACAGCCCTGCACACCGATGGACCACGTGGCTGTTGAAAGCTCCAGCAATGCTCAGAGACTGCCTTTTAAAATGAGCTAATTCAAATTAGGCATCATAGGTACATCCCTCCCTCCCCCTTCTTTTTCTCAGTCTCCCAAAGAAACAGCGAATGTGTAGAAAATTCATTTTACGCATAAGGTACTTTGAATCAGCACAATAAACTTTCAGGTTTAAAAGAAGTGTAACCGCCACCAGCGAGTAATAAGTGCAGAAAATTGTTTGAGGTATTGTAATGTGAGATCACTGGAAGATCTTTAAAGGTCTTTAAACTATTTCTGGAAAGTCAAGAATAACAGGTAAGGTACTTTTCTGTGAAGACTGAGAAGTAGTTCCTTGCTTGCTTGTTTTTATCAGTTTATTATCAATTCTGAGCCGGGAGACTTTTTGGCTTTTCCTCATTAATGTCTCTGCTCATGGTGGTGTTTTTGTGTGTGTGGGTTTTTTTGGTGTGTTTTTTTTTTTTTTTTTTTTTTTTTAAATTTTTTTTTTTTTTTTTTTAAAGCATTTTCTTTTCCTATGTTTTCAAATTCACTCAGCCAAAGTTGAGGATGGAGAGGTGTGCAGGACTGTAGGCAAAGCTACTGAAAAATGTTACATGTTGCATTGAAATGGTTGGTGCATACCCATCACAGCATATGCTGCCTCCAGCGTTTCCAGTGTCACAGTGCAGTCTTCCTCATTCATTCCCCATTCAAAAGCATGCTCATTTATCCTGATTTTTTTTCTTTTTTTTTGTTCTAGGGCACTTGCATGTTAAAGGAAGTCAAGAAAAAATGTCCAAGTCATTAAAAAACTACGTAACGATTAAGGTAATCTATTTCTGTGAATTGAAGCAATGTATGTTGTAATATGTAAATATTAATCACAGTCCTCTTTTGAGAAAACACTGGACCGTGTGCTTATGCTGCTGTAAAAGACCTGAAGTGGAGTGCTTCTGTAGTGCTGGTGTACCTGTTACTGTGGATCTAGATGTGGGAAACCTGCTCAGACTCAGGGTTTGCTTATAACAGGGATCTCGCTGACTTGAGGGTGTTTGTAGGAGCAGCTTTTGTGCCCAATACCAGACTTCTGCATTCTAGGTTTATGGTTGGATTCGACCATCTCAAGGGTCTTTTCCAATCT